>JAHDVE020011557.1:0-80898 GCA_022606495.2 Halesus radiatus | reverse complement strand
TTGTTATTAAAAAGAAGATAATAAAACATTATTATTACTGTGTATCCTGATGAAGAAAGTTTCGCTTTCGAAACATGTTGATATTTATATATTAAAAACAGTGGTGTGAACTAAACAAAATGACTATAAATCTATTAAAAAGGTAATCTATTTGTTTTAGCAATAATTGTTAAAATTGCTTAGAAATTTTATGTTTTTTGTACCCTTGTATCCTTGTAATGACAACATTAATTCGTGTTTAGGCTTCAATTTCAATTCTCTATTTGTCTGTCTATTTCGGTCTTAAATTTCTAAATGTTAGGCAGTGCAAGAGAGACAGAACGCGTGCCAAATAGCGTATTTTCATTGGCTATCTTTGGCTAGACTAAAATGTGCTAAGTCAGTGGGACTTATATCTTGTCTTATCTATTCAATGTTTCAATTTAACAATTATTATTGTTATTGTATATTTATTTTTTTCATTAAATCCATACAGGAGGCCATGAGGTAAATAATTTTCCTTGGGGCCTGTCATCTTTTGGGGATGCTTTATGGGGGGTCTTTTTAAGGAAAGCAAGGCGAGGAAGTTCTGGGAAGGAAAAAGTTACGAGGGGTGGGTAAGAATCTGGGGTCAGTATGTCCAGGAGGGACGGACGTATTAATAATACATCCGTTCCACTGCAGTGCAAGGCGATCGATGGTTTGAGAGAGTCCGGATGGAGACTCCCTCAACCGACTTCCCGATCCGGCCCACCACGCATCTGGTGATCAGACACATCCGCCGCCAAGACCTGGATAAACCTCACCCCATAAACCCGGGCACCCCTGCTAAGTCACCGAGCGTAGCGAACCACTTGGGGTGACCTGTAGCAGAGATGTTATTAATGGTTCCCGGGAAGGGGCGGTACCCATACCCGCCTCGACGTCATTGAGTAATGTCGCCAGAGTTAGATTTTTTACTCAATATTTTAATGTAAACCATTTTACCAGAGTACCAAATACCGTAGAATTATGACAATACCTCCAGGTCCTGACATTTCCCATATATTGGGAAGGCAACATGCTACACTAGCGCCTCTAGTGGCTCGCGTTGGCGTAACCGGGTTTTTTCATGCATTTTGCTAGATTTTTGTGAAATACATTCTTAATAAATTATAGAAATCGAAAATTCAAAAAATAAATACGTCGTATGTTGAACGAGAAGAAGTCTAAAAAATAAGAAATTTACCACAATTTATTAAGTAATTATATAATTGAAAATACACTTTATATATACCACTTTATAAAGTGGTATATACAAAGTGTATTTTCAATTATATAATTAATAATGATGCCACAAAGTTATCAAGCATTTGAAGAAATTATTAAGTAATTGTTTTATTCTCTTTATAATCCATCAGACCGAGCGCGACTGGCGAGCTGCGAGGCTTATAACTGTTAGTACAACACCTAATTGCCCCTTTTATATTTTTTTCATTTATGAGCAAAAAAGGAGTAAAATCATGTGTAGGTTACTTAATATTTATTAGTTGAATTTTCGATTTTATAATTTATTAAGAATATATTTCACAGAAAATCTGTTAAAATGTATGAAAAAACCAATTCGTACATCTCGGGCCGCTAGAGGGCTCTAGTGTAGCATGTTGTCATCAATTGTCAGGAGCTGGAGGTATTTTCATTTTAGAGTATTTGATAGTACCTACTTAACCAAGGCACATATTGTATTATAGTTGCTTATATCGAAATATAATATCGATTATTGGGGGAAAACAAAGTTTGCAGGGTAAAATAGTAGGGTAGGGGCAATTCGAGTGCTTAGATAGAGTTTTGTGATTAGTTAGTGATACATATAATCCAATAAGAGAAATGTTAATTAAATATTTAGCTTAGTCTAATTAGAAATTACTCTGAACAAGCGCGCAACCATTCGAAAAATGGGTGACCAAATAATTCAACACCCGTATGAATCGATACACTTTTAAAAAGTAGTATAAAAGTACGAAAAAAAAACTAGCCTGAAAACCTAATTCCCTTTTTTTAAATTAAATAATAATTAAATAAATTAATTACAAAATTACTTCGTATTCACCACTTTATTAATATACACATATCTACATGTTTCGAAAGCGATGCTATCTTTATCAGAATAATTATAATAATAATAACAAAGCATTTATATAGCGCAGTTTTGTGTTATTTCACTTCAAGTGCGCTTTGCCATTAACAAACTTTAAAAAAGATTAAATAACTCCATTCAGTGGTTTTCCTACAGTGCTCCTTTTACATCCTATTTATACATTCTTAACATATTACATACATTCTTGCTTATTCTTAATATTACTCCTACAGTACTCGTTAGGTGCATATTCATTTAATAAAATTATAAAATATTATACAGTATATACACGGCTATACAAAAATAACACATTCACAATAATACTGCAAAAATAGTAACATTTTAGTAAATAGAATACTATATATTTGTATTCTATATATTCCTGTTGAGGAAAGCATCGCTTTCGAAACATGTTGATATATATATGTGTATATTAATAAAGTGGTGAATACAAAGTAATTTTTAATTAATTTATTAATAATGATGCCACAAAGTGAATACCAACCTTTTGAAGAAATTATTATAAATAATAATTGTTAAAAAAAGTTCATTATATTAGGTTTTCATTCTACTTTTTTCTTTATTTTTTTAATGACTTTACAATCACTTTTAAAAAGTGTGCTGATTGAGACGTGTGTTGAATTATCATGGAACGGAAAAATGAACAAAAGTTCGTCAGCAATTAATGTAATATGTTGATTAAATAAAAAACACTTTTTTAAACTCATATAATTTATTCATAATTCATTACCATAAAAAGTACCATATAAGTCAAGTTTTTTGTTACCCCTGATATACCAAATCTTACATAACCCACAGTTTAAGAATTAAATGTACCAGTCTGAAGATAGCCGTCACCGGCTGAAACCGGTCACTGTCAAAAATAAAAGTGGAATAGAGTTTAAAAAGGTATTTTTTTTATTTAATTATTATAATGGAATTCCACCATGTATTAATAGTTGCAAAAATAGAAATAGTATAATATAATATGTAATTTAAAAATAAATAAAAATTCCGGAATACGTTTACATTATTAATTTACATTATCAGTAATCACTTTGGCTTATAATGATTCGTTAATGAGATATCCATTTCTTGAAGGTTTGAACAGAGTGTAGAAAAAATGATAATTGCTTTGAATGATTTATTACGAATTTATGTCCTCTTTGTACATAATATCTAGCATGGATGATAACGAGGAATGAAATTTTATGTATAAATTTATTTTACTTGTTTTGTAATACATAATTGCATTTCAATCTTATCATTTCTATCTAAGTATGAATTATTCGAAGATAATACATACAGGAAACAGGCCACGCCTGTCAAGATTTCCATACATCATCGGCATCACATCCCTTGGAGAGTTGTTGGCTACCTCCAGGAAACTCCTCCACTCCTGCAAGTGTCCTGATATATCTTTAACTTCCTTCCAGTTCGTCATGCCCACAGAGAAGATAATGCATAGAGATTCCCTAACACGCAAGGGGAAGAAACTAAAATAAGGAAGGCGTGCAGCCAATTTAAGTAAAACATCAAATAAGTAAAAGGGTTCGGCTTGTTTACAAAACCGAATGTATTTATATTTTTTATTTATTTACGCCCATTACAGGCTTTTACGTGGACATTTACAGATAATATTGAAAAAGTCCATATTATAATAGATAATATAAAAGAAACAACATAAATTGACACTTTTATCCAGAGTTAAATAGTTTCAAATAACCTAACTCAACCCTACTGATGCATACTTGTACTCGTACTGTAACAATGATGTACCGAATATGTATATCAACAACATCGAAGTATTTGTTCTCCAGATGTTGAATTAGTCGTGTAGGAGTATAATATTACGACGCTGAAATTGTTGAATTGTCGTTGAATTTGTAAGAGTATTTGGTTTAACCCTTTTTATATATGTTTTGTAATTTCATTACCTCAGTCAAAATAACGCGAAACATACGTGGACGGCAGTGAACTAGGCTGGCGCCAAAATGGGAGTCGCGCGATCTTTGCCTCCAGCTGTCGAAATAGTACTGAGTGCAAGTCTATTAATTCTGACGTCATTGATGATGATAAATGGTTTGGACATGAAGAGCGACTGGACGAAGAAAGGAGTGTCGGAAGAATACTACGATGTCCCAGGAAGATGGCTGAATGAAACTAATTCTTAAGCGGAATACCGGAAGAGTATGTAAGAATAAAGTAAAAAGTATGACCGAGACAGAGTTGTGTGGCATTCCACCCTTTTTGCCTCCCTCTACCGAGAAATAACGTTTATATTTTTAAGTAGGTTGAGTTTTGTCAACAATTTCGGTTAGCCTTGCAGTGGCCATCATTAGCAACACCCCAAAAATCAACCAACCAAGTAGAATTGGCCATGAAAATCTTAAATCGTATCCGATTAGCAAACTGAATAAATTGACAGCTTCCGTGGTGCATTGGCGGAGCAAGGTCCGGGGTTACGATGTCCAAATAGATATGCGATAGATAAAAACTTACAGATAATACAATCTGCAGTTATAAAACATGCCGATACCGCTATCATGTTAAATGATTAGATAGGTAGATCATTTTTGTAATAGATGTACAAATAACACATATTATTTAATAACATTAATTTTATATTTTAAAAAAAATCTTGATTGATCAGTGACAATTATTGTCAACACTATTCCAATTATTCCAAATTCAAATCTGTCTCTTTATTTTATTAACCGTGTTTAGTTATGGTTTACTATGAATTTAATATAAAATGATGTACGGTAAAATTAACTCCTTTTTGGCAATTTAATCTTAAAACCGACCGGCCAGAGATTTTGTGCGTTTTACCTTTGAAAAATTGAAACTTTAAAAAACTCATAAACTCCACTAAACAAACTAACCATTTGTAATTATTATTTGTTAATTGTCGCGACATCCGTACAGGAAGTCCGTACCATTCCGGGTACGACAATGATCCCGCTTTCTCAACAGCGTTCAACATGTGTTCCGCGTGTTTTTACAACCTAGCAGAGCCGGGTTCGGGGGCTCGAGTTCACAACCTCCCGGCGCACTGAACGGGACTCGTCACTTATTCACACGGAATCTGTGAACCCGAATTATCCATTTGGTGAACCAAATACCGCTGTGAACTCGATTCAACTTGATTAAAATGTATACTCGTAGAGTACTGCAGCGGGCTTATCTGGTTGAAATGACGTGTCTATGGGAAAATCTAGGCCCGTGTCATCACAGGATTGAAGATAAATAATATTAATTTGAGGAATCGAAGAAATATACTGAAAAGTTATTTGAGTAAAATCATTAATTTAGGGGGTATTATTACTAATGAGGAGATCGCAAAGAAAAATGGCAACTTGAAAAACAGGGCTGGCGATTAACAAGCTTAATAGAGGGGCCCTTATATGATTTTGACGCGTAGAACTGATGGAAGAGAGAAGAAATGTCAAAGAGTTATTTTCTATGTTTTTATTTATTTAAACAATTTCTTGAGGAAGGATGAAAGTAGATTTTTTTTTGATTTTTCTAACATCAAATAAAAATTACTTTCTCGGCAGGGCATTTTGATTGGGTGTTTTTTTTTTTATTCACTTTTAACGATTTATAAATTATATGTATAGAAAACCGTTTAATTATATTTTTAGTCCTCCGTTATTAGAGCCCCGATTCCGGTTCTTTTTATCGACAAGACATCGTCCTTATCCTTAGGGTTAAATACATTAACTCCATTTCGGATTCCATGTCAATGACAATGTATTTTTAATGGAGTTTGTGGTTTTTATTGCACTATTATTTAAAATTATAGGTGCTTAACACATACTTAATACGTATAATTTATTATTAATTCGTTGCACGGGTTAGTTTATTACAATTTTTAGAATTTAAATCACGGGCTATCGGCATGGGTTGGTATTTTACCAACATGGAACTTTTGTTAATTCAGTTAATTTAATAGCATTATTATTCGACAAATAAGTCACTAATAATGCTTAAAGTCGCGTTACTTATGACAGTATTGAGTTTTTATTCTGTTAAAACTACGCAAATATCGATATTTTTAAAGATGGTGTCATTCGCTGAATGAAAGCTGTCATCTGAGAAAACCGGAACCGTAGTTAAGCAAAAGATCTTTATGTCTAAGGATAAGGATAATGTCTTATACTTAAAAAGAACCGGAATCGGTCCCTGGGCTATTTAGCAGTGGCGTGCACTCCATAAAGACTGAAAAGCTGTGCCCAACCCAAGAAAAACGAATCATAAAAATAAATTAAAAGATTGTTTGTCAAAACGTTTTTTTTCATGTATTTGTTAAGGAACTTGCTTAATATTTATATATTTGAAGAACATTATTTAACATCAACATTTAAGAAAGCTTTGACTGCCCAACTAGGAACAAATCCCGTTTTAAGACAGTCAAATTGGCAAGTTTAGTTCATATTGAGTGCCATTACTGCCATTATACAAAAAAATAGAAGGCTAAAAGCTAGTATTGACATAGTATTGTAATATAATATATCTAGAAAAAAGTTTAATAATTAAGTATAAAGAGATTATGCAATGTGTGTTTGATAGGTACTGGTTGAACTGGGGAAAAAATGCGTTTAAAATTGAGTACTAAAAAAATATAATATTGAGTAATATTGATAAGATTGAGTTACGCATCACTCAGCTTTATGAGCCGACGACGAATCTCAGGCATGCAGCCCGAAGAGGATCCAGTAAATCGTTAATAACATATTAAATATATTTTATTCAGTAAGTAAAAAAAGTAACGTTAGTAAATTGTTTATAACCAAATGTTTGGCCTTTTTCCTTTCCTTGTTTAGAGTGTTTAATGCAGTTAAGATCTTTTCCCAAAGAGCAATGTAACATAAATTCGGACAAGTAAATCAAACCATGAGATGGTAATAGTAATAGGGCCAAACGCTTCTACCCTAATTTATTATGGTAAGTTGGCCACGAAAGTCAGCGAAAGATGAAAATAAAGTGGTCGTTTTTCAAATATTCAATCCACAATTATCCATACGTGAACATGAAAACATACACCTAATCAAATTACTTCTAGATGCGCATTCTGTATAAATGTAATAGTCGAGCAATGGCATAATAATGTAGTACCGCGGACGTCTAGTTTTTTGCTTAACAGAATCAGCTGAGTCTTGCACGTAGTCTCAGCCATTTTTAATTATTACATTGTTGGCGTCTCGTCCGTTAGAAAACGTGCCCGTCTTTCATTTTATCCCGTCATTGTTATGGCCATTACATAATCCAGGGCTTGACAACCATCTCGTTAATATTTTCTCTTTTAAAAGAGTTCAACATTTGCAACAAGCCTGCAACACGTACACAATTAACTACCGGTCACGCTCACTAACAAACAGGATGCATGATATGGGCAACAAGCTTGGGGGGTATTTTTGATATATTTGCTGACTCCATTTATAAAATAACCGTTTATACCTACAATTAAGTATTGTAGCGTGGGCGTAGTGTTAATGATTTGTGTTATAATATCGTTTTTATCAGCAAGTGCCGCTAGCACATAAAACACAGTTTACAATTCATTGAAATAAAAATAAATAAAAGCACTACAGTAGCCAATAGGCAGCCCGCTCACTGGGTAGAGAAGATTATCTCCACATCTATGCACCTCTAACCACAGTTGACACAGGAATGGGGAGAAATGTTCCCTGGCACTGTACATAAAAATTTTACGATACGATATATATATTTATTTTATGTTACTTTATTATTACTGGATGGTTTAAAAACTACGTAATCATAGCTCATCATATTGTGTTCTAAAACTCTATGTAAAATATGATAAATCGTAATCTATGCGAGATATGCTTACATGTCACAGAATGGGACAACAACAAAAAAAGACATAACCTCAAAGGAAATAAGTGGGAAATTTTGAATTAACTGGAAATGTACTTAATATGGGATTTAAGGACAAATTAAGTTGCTTGTATAATATTACTATCAATTTTAATGGCTTTCGTTATTTCTAATTTATTATTATCGCTATCATTTTTGTGTAAAATATTAGCACCGGTGCTTTGGTGCACCGGTATTATTTGATTTTCTGTCTCTTTCTTTTTTTTATATCTTGTCCCATTCTGTTCCATTGTTTCGTTTTATGTTTTGTCTCCTTCTTTTTGTATATCTCAACTACATATATCCTCACTCTATGTATTTTTATTTAGTTTATAATTTTACCCTCACGTAACTTGGAATAAGCCAAACCGGTTGGTGATGATTTAAAAATAATTTTTTAGTTTAAAACAAAGCTTTTTTTATTCAATAATATGTGTAACAAACCACAAAATAATTACTCTCTGTGAAAATTTAAAGATAATACTTCGTCCTTTTACGCACAGCAGGCCACAAGCATCTTGATAAACGTTTTTTTTAGCTAGTATCGGCAACTTGTCGTCGTTCCCGAGCACGACTGCAGATCGCCAACGAACAACCAACAGTTCACGTCGATTAAATTAAGCATATTTAGTCAATGTGGACTGTTTGTTCATTGGCGATTTGTGTCGTATTCTGAAACGTTGACAAATTACCAACATTATCGATAAAATCTTTATCGATGTTTTGTGCTAGGGGAGCGGGTATTAATTAGGGTCCGTTATAGTAGTACCTATGTATTATTGATATGTGAACAAGAGTTACCAAGTAAGTAATAGATTGGAAAAAAACACAGTTTTCAAAATTACTCCTATCTCGTTGAATAAAAAAAAAACATCTTTTAATGGTTTCATAGAAATGGGTATTTATACTTGTTCAAGTTGAGGTTTGGGTAGTCACATAAATTATCTGAAGCATTTTTTAATACCTGGAACCATTTACAAATAAGTTAGGTGTCTCGAAGGCCAAAAAGGTTCCCGACTCCTGATCAAGTCTTACTTCGCACACAGACATTATTACCCATAAAACTTTGCCGATCCAGAGAGATCCCTGCTTTGTATTCCTCGCACAAACCTCGACGCGAATTTTAATGCTGACTTCGTGGCTTACGTCGGCACGCACACCACCAGACTGCCCTACTAAAGCCATTTCTACCGCTGATAGCTCTGTTGCAACCTCTCCCTCTTTCTCATAAACTCCCACCTAACAGAAAGGTGGGTTACAACGGACAACCATAGGTACTGTACTGTATATTGCTCTTGTAAGGACAATACACTCAATACCGTGTCGTAGTTCTACCTTCCTTCTGTAACACGAGGCCTACATTGTTACCTTTGTCGTCATTTTTGACCTCTTGTACAAATATGTGCTCCTGGGATGTATAGTCATCGTTTTTGTTTGACGTATTCCTATTCTTCGCTTGTCTTACACCTTCATTGTCCTTTCAAGACAAAGATATTGGCACAGGTATTTACCGCAGCAACGTCTGTGATCCTGGTATACTTTTTAAAGAAACTACCTGTTTTTTTCTCTTGTACATGTAAAGTATCTCATACTTTTTCTACTAAGGAGGTCCGGAGGTATATCGTGTTCTTCTCGGTGTCTTATTCTTTATCTCTGTGCTACTTTCATTGTTCTTTCAATACGAACAACAAGAATTGACGAATTTTTTTTTTTAACAATCCCACCACGTTTTGCGATTCTGCCATATATTTTATGAACCAAGTGCTCTGGTGGTAAAGATTGATATATCTACGAAGATAACTTTTCAGCTATCGTAATGAACATTGATAAATAAATAAGTACAGTTATTGCAAAGCTATAAATTATATTTTCTAAAATTTTGTAGAGTTTTACTCGACATTTTGTTTGGAAGTTTTATTTACACAACCGTGCCATTCCATGGCAATCTTGGCACGGTTGTGTCGAAACCGGTAGCGAATTTAATAAATAAAAAATAGCAAAAGTACATAGTAAATAAAACTTCCAAACAAAATGTCTAGAAATTGCTATATAGTGAATGCCGAAAAAATACAAGAGTTTTACTAGCCCTATTCTTCTGATATTCCTATCCTACAATCTCCGAGGAATCTTCATAACGTCGCAGCCCTTCAAAGTTGCCTTGACGACTTCTTCACCTTAAATCCACCGATTTCTTCAGGTGTGGAATCAAAATACTCCCAGAACGTTGGGAGCCGCCAAGTCATCCAATCATGATTAATGCAGAAGAATTTTTTTTTTATTAACAGCTTTATAATAACCATGTGAAAATACAAAATGGTATACTAATTACTATATTTTGTAAACTTTTTAATCTTTTAGTGTTTTTTCTTAGTCCTCCTCACTAGGGGTCCTGTGCTGAGGCGGACTAGAGTTGTTTACTTTGATTTCATCTAATTAGGTGCGTCTTCTATGTCGTTTTTAGTGCTATTAAGGTTGTTTCATTGACGTCTTTCAGACAGATTTTAAGTCTCGACTTGCACTCGTTTAACTTTTCTATTCGTTTTATATCTGGGGGAAGGATGTTGTGAATTTTTGTTCTAAAATACATGTAGTTTCTTTGTTCGAAAATGGTTTAATAACAGGGAATATTTTTTGACGTCATTTTCATTCGATCTAGTGTCATAATTATGTGGCTTAGTGGGAAATTCCGTATTTTTGAAAATTAGTTAAAAATTATTAGACACTAGTGATTTGACAGCGATCTACTTACTATCTCTAAACAAAGAAACAAACAACATTCATTCCAAAAAATTATTTTTTCAAAATCTATTTAAATAAAAAAGTTATTAAGTAGGTACCTACTTGTGTTTTCAATTTTGAAAATATTCTTCCCATACACACCTTCTTTTGAATATGTAATATGTGGCTAACCAGAGTTGTATATCTATGGGCTAACCTGAATAAAACATGGCGGGTTCAATGTTTTTCACACTATCTTTAAAACTTTATAGCAACAGTTTTTACATTTTGGATTTCATTCAAACTACTCTCTAAACCTTCCCGGCACTAATAAGAACAAATTGCTATTTTCAGCAAAACCGGTCCAGTAATTTTCGAGAAAATCGAGGACAGACAAACCTTCATTTTTATATATTATTCGTTAGTTTTTGTTTATCGATAAGGAAAATAAGAAACAAAAAAAATCCGACGAATTTATGCATTAACCCAATAAATTTCCTCGTAGAATTTATTTGGTAAAATTCTCAATAACTCAATATCTAATAATATTTTTACAGGTGTACTTTTTCTTTGCGGCTTTCCTTATAAGATTATTCTCTTTCTTTCTATATTCCTCTCAATTACATCTAATACGATCTACTAAATTCCTTCCTTCGCCAAATATAATAAGTATATCTATCTGGACAAGGTTAACAATTCGTGTCAAACAAAATTGTTTCAAGGAAACCGATGCCATTTAGCAATACGCTATCTTTCAAGTATTGTCGAACCGTTACATAATACTCATATTTATGCTCCCCATTGTTGTTTAAATTTTCCCTCAAAACAATGGTGAATCATTACGCAATCATCATTTATCGGTTGTCATTCAACGTCATTTTGCTCTTCGTCATTTGATCGTGAATCGTCATCGACATGATTAAAATAAGTCGCAACAATTATTATGTTTTTGTTGCAACTGTGACATTGAAAGCAGCTGATTTGCATCGTCATTTTAAACTTTGGTCTGTGGAAATTCGTCATATTGTTGACTAACTAAACTGTAAGCAGTAGCTAGCCGTACCGTGTGTACCATTATTATGACTTTTTTTTAAATTAGTAAGAAATATTTTAATAAAAGAATTAAAAATTACTTTGTATTCATCCACTTTATTAATATGCACACATCAACATGTTTCGAAAGCGATGCTTTCTTTATCAGGAATATATAGAATACTAAAAAATAATAATGTCAAGTACAGACAAATGATAAACATAGAACACAATAATGTAAGAATAGACAAATTATAAACATAAACAAAAATTGATTAAAGTAGGTAAGTAATTCATAAAAAATGTTAATTACGATGCGATAGAAAGCAAGCCACAGGTTATATATTTAGAATAAGAAACACGGGGAAATTTGACATGTTTACATCAGATCGTTAGAAAGAAGGAATATCATATCTCCGGCCAGGGCCGGCCCTGAGCCGAACGGCGACTTGAAGTAAAGTGTTGGCGCACTTTGTCGTGTCATTTTCATTTTGTCTAACTCAAAACCAAAGTAACACCAACATCGCTTACGGCTATGAACCTGTCCCTATCAATCCTGCGAGGTACAAGGAAGGAAGTCGAGGAAATACTACATAAATGATCCTGCGGAGGACAGTCCTACTAAATCCGTGGAATCCGTATTATTTGTCTACATGACAGGGGGGGAAACGTAGGCGAGCTGCAAACAGAACTAACGCCATTTACATTTAGTAGTTACGTTATTTGCCCAGAAAACGTCATTTGACCGCACTGGAAGAATGAAACGACACTATGAATCCAAAGCTCGGAGTCACTCTTTCATTAGAACGTTCGTCCGGTTGGACGCCTATTCTGTATCTATCGCCTTTTCGCGCATATTCATATAAGAAGTTGCTTAGTATTATGGCGCCTATAGCCATGTCATTTCATATTGCGTTTTCTGTATCTATCTTGTTTTCCCACACTTACGAATTTGTTGTTCAAACAAAAGATGGGTAGCAAGACGTACCCAACAGAAAAAATGTCAACGGAGACAAAAATGACATGCATATTTTATGACACTGTCATACTGAGAGTATCCACCACTGTCTTGTTACTCCATGTATACTGCAAGACAGCAGTAGGTACTGGCGGCGACGCGTTGGCGTGACCACGCTGCCTACTGCTTCCGTCAGAGGGTCCGTGGCGAATATTCAATGTCCATTGCAGGTACTTCTTGGTAATGCTGTGTTCAATGTTCAATCTTCAATGCAGTGTATCCACCCGACGCGTGTCCGTGCAGACCAAACACGCGGGGGGCATTGTGGGGTCATGTCGTCAATGGTAATGATAGTATTATGATCGTCGGCTGGAGACAGGGCCGGTCCTGTGCTGGCGCAATTGGACCAGTCCGCTCCGGGCGCTGATAATACCTTTTTAAAATTTAATGTAAATCAAATTGAATAATGTTATTATTAAGTTCTGCAAGTATTTTTAGTTTTTATTATTATGACAGCTGTTTCTGTCTGCGGTTAATCCACACTGTGACAACTTATTTATATGATTTTATTTACTCCCCCACTATTCTAATTTAAACTAGTTCAATAGTGTTATTCCTGTACCCCCCACCATAGGCTATGTTTGAGTTACATAGACCATAATATATATTTTTTAAGTTTTGCATTTATTTATAAAATAAACATATGAATAAGGAATAGACGCATGAAACGGAATGAGCTATCGGTGGCAGGACCACTGGAGCAATGGCTTGAAACTTGCAACTTGTAACCCCTCGGCGATATTTTATGAGTTGTTGGACCCCCTCACCGCGAGCTTAACAAGCGGGAACGGTGACGGTAGAGGACTCCAAACGCTCGAGTATTCTCGAGTAAACATCGTTAACCCTTGATTATACTGACTGACTCGATTAGGAAGCGAGAAAGTCTTTTGTTCATTGACGACATTGCTCACGATCACTTTAGTAGTTGCGGTTTGTGACTTTTTCGTGGATGACTAATATCTAATATATTGAAGAATACATACTTATTTGTAATTATTGTAACTGTGTTGCAGCGTAAAGGCTTTTAGGATTCTAAAACTTCTTAAAAATATTCGTAGGAAAAAGGTCACAACTGGTTTTAAATATGTCCGTTTTTTGGATCAAGTTTATAAAAAGTTCTTGGTTAAACTTTGCTCAATAGACACATTCGACTGGAAAGAATCAAATTTGCATTTTACAGTATGAACTTTTTAGTTACATTCTTTGTCATCGTCAGCCTCTTTCAGTCCAGTGTTGAACGAGATCCTTCTCCTGTTTGCGGCCTGCCATTATAGGTGTATATTAGAGCTCCCTTCTCGTCATCCTATTCTAACTCTGGGTGCCTGAGTTTAGCCATCTTTTCAATGACATACGAGGTGTGTTCAAAAGAAAAGGTAAATTTTGAATTTTCGCGGGCTGTGTACATTCGATTATCGATTTATTTTTGTTATGTAGGTACACACATATGTTTATCATATGTTAGCATTATCAGCCATTTTGGATTAGTGGTTTGTTTTTGACAACTGGAAAGGTTAGTCACGTTTTTAGTGTTCTTAGATTTTTTACTTTTTATTATTTTAGTAAAAAATTGAAAAACATCGATTTTTTGGAGTTTTTGAAGAAATGCTGATAAGGACATAGAAAACAAAGCAAATCTAAAATTTCACTTTAATCGGACTGATGATGACAAAAACGTGACTAACCTTTCCAGTTGTCAAAAACAAACCACTGATCCACTGGGGTAAAATACGTTTTGCTTAACAGCGGTTCCGATAACATTTTAAAATGAGTTTGTGGTTTAATTATCCCCTTATCTAAATTTAGTTTATTATAATTTTTAGAATTTATCTGAAATTTCGGGCTTTTGGCATAGGTAATTTACAAACATCACAATTTAGTTAATTTAATAGCATGCATATGCCACAAATGACATCAGTAATAATGATTAAATGCAATTATGACAATATAAAGTTTTCTTTTGTTAAAACGACTCATATATTGATGTTTTTAAAGAATTTCATTCGCTGAATGACAGCTGCAAAACAGAAAAACGCATATTTTCAATGGTTTTTTTTTACAAACTTTATTGTAATGATAATATAGAATAAGTGCCTGCGAGTGTTTTGGCAAATAAATCAGTACATTAGGCCAACTGTAAATATGCTAAAAGGTTAAACATAACTCCACCCTTCATTCAGAAGAATGACTCCCATGTGTTTTTACTTACCACGGCAGACTGCTGTCATCCGAAAGAACCGGGACCGTCTTTAGCCCAAGGATAAGGACAATGCCTTGTCCTTAAAGGAATCCGAATCGGGACCTAGATCTACATCAAAGTGAATGGCGGTATTCCAGTGAAAATTGATGAGATTGACTCAATTTATGTTACATTATTTGTTCTCTTTGGGAAAAGATCTTAACTGGATTAAAAACACTAACCAAGGAAAGGGAAAAATACAAACATTTGGTTATAAACAATTTACTAAAGTTACTTTTTGTACTTGCTGAATAAAATATATTTAATATGTTATTAACTGTTTGCTGCATCCTCTTCGGGCTACATCCCCGAGTTTCGTCGTCGGCTCATAAAGCTGAGTGATACGTAACTCAATCTTATCAATATTACTCAATAATATTTTATTTTTTTTAGTACTAAAATTTAAACGCATTTTTTTTCCTCAGTACCAAACAGTACCTATTAAACACATATACATAATCTCTTTATACTTAATTATTATACTTTTTTATAGATATATTATTTCACAATACTACTATATGTCAGTACTAGCTTTTTTCCCCTTCCCTTCTATTTTTGTTTAATGGCACTTAATATAACTAAACTTGTCAATTTGACTGTCCTAAAACGGGATTTGTTCCTAGTTGGGCAGTCAAAGCTTTCTTAAATGTTGACGTTAAATAAGGTGTGTTTCAGATAAATAAATATTTTTATTATTAGCTTCCCTGCATCTGTGATTGATACTGATTCGTTAATGTTCATCCAGTTCTCACAGATATGCTGTTTATTTTCATCCGACATGTGAACCCTGTGATGTTTTCCACTTGTCGCGTTTGCCCCGATAATGATATGTAATTGATAACTCTGCGACACTATTAGAATGACTAAGCTTGTTTGGTTATTCAAGCTTAGTGTGCAGTAGAAGCAGCAGATAAGGGAACGAGTAGCTATGCAAACACTCTCATACTAGTAGCCAGTATTTTTTAATTTGTTTCGTGATAACGACCTCGGCTGACGGGACAAATGGGGGAATGGAGCAGACTGTAATATGTATTAGAGAAAAATGGTAGAGACCCGCAATGAATACAAATGGTATCGGCGATAAGTTAATCTCCTATTTCAGGGAAAGTAATATATGACTACAATGTAAACGTTCTGTTTAGAGGGGAAAATTGATTAAAAACATTTGTTAAACGGCTTGAAAAATCTTTTGGTTTTTTAACGATGTTGTGAAAAATCTTTTCCTTTATTTATTTACTATATACCTATTAGGTATTAACAGAATGTTCTTGTTACAAGTGAATGAAAACATTTCAGTTATAAAAACTCAGTTTTGCATATATTTAATAATAATAATGCGTTTGTTTCAGCTGAACAAAGCGGTGAATGCAATACTCTCTGTCATATAAAAGAATACATCTAAATAAATTCCGTGATGTGGAAATGAATATAAAAAAATAAATAAATGAACAGATGAACATATTTAGCACGTCTACTACGGTGGCTTGAGGCAGATTCTCCGTCTATGTTATAGGGGCGCGCCCTGCCACTGGGCAACGGCCTGGATAAGAGTGTTTTCCGATCTCCAGTAGGGCTGACCTGTTCCGGCTGCTCTGTGGCGCATCAAAGGAGCGAACCCATGCACCCTTCCGTCTGCGAACATCTGCGAGGCGCTGCATCGCCAAGGGAGGCCGAACAGCGCCCTGTATACTGTACTCGGAGTGTATTCATGACTCCTTGTGTGTACCTTGTCCAGTGTAAAAGCTCATGCTCATTTAAAAACCTCTTTCTTTTTCTTTGCATGTTGTGAAATATCTACTCCTTTATTTTCCACATCGTGGAGAATAACCTCCCTTATTTTGTTTGTAAAAAATCTCCTAAATTTAGCATATTTTAGAAAATCTCACCTTATTTTGCTTGCTGTAAAAAATCTCTTCTTTCGTTTTTATTTTTGTGAAAAATCTCCACCGTTATTTGTCATATTATTTTGGAAAGTTGTGAATTTCTTTATTTTGTATTGTAGAAAAAATAAATAAGGAACATATTATACTCGTATGTACACTTTCCTACGATGACTAGATTTTCTGAGTTGTCGATTTATTTTCATATCACCAGTATGTTTCTGGTTTCTTTCATTTAGATAAGTTACTTCCAATTTCCAATAACTATTTTTAATTAGTCTCCGCTTGTTGAAATATATATTCCCAGTTAATAGTAAAGTCTACAGATTTAATGGAGTTCCATTTGGCTCATAGTCAAGTGCGTAATGCCGTCACAGATTTGTTTATCCAGTTTTATTTTCTAAATCGACTTCCGCCGCTAAAAGGTATGTCCATCTGCCAGATTTCGCGCCACGGAAATAGTTATTTCATTTTCGCGGACGTTTCAAATAGATTTTTATTATTCGTGGTCGATTTTAAAATGTACTGACCGGAGAGCTACGCCGATTCTAGGGGAAATGTGTCAAGCACACGGTATGATAATCTACTTCATTTCTGAATGAAGAGTCTAAAAGGAAAGTCAAGGCTAATGACAGATATTTAAATAGAAACGAAAACTTTCTTCTTCATATGGTGGAGGTCATAGTGGGATGCTGAGGTTATTCAGCCAGTCGACGGCATCGGGAGTCACTTGGTTCAACCTCAAGTGACCAGCTCAGGTATGGGGACTCCATCGAAGCCAGAGTAAAGTTAGCCTCTCAGAAGCTGGGCGTATTGTACAGAACCCGCAGATACTTTAATAGTACACAACTGCTGACCCTGTACAAATCGCAAGTGCGCCCCATTGTAGAATTTGGCAGCCACCTCTGGTCGGGAGTAATGTTTTATTAGGATCATTCGTTCCCTTATAAATAATTCGTCACAGTGTGGATTAACCGCAATTTGAAAATGGCCTTGAACGCCGAAACAGCTGTCACAATAATAAAAACTAAAAATATTTGCAAAACTTAATAATAACATTATTAAATTTGACTTACATTATATTTAAAAAAAAATTCTTCTAAGATTTTTCATTTTTAATGTGTCCACATTCACAAAGTTCCGAACTTTGTGAATAAAAACGTTGATTGGGTGTTTTTAGTACGGAAATTCCGTTGGTTTAATGTAGGATCTACCACAAATACGTGACACGTTAAAGGGAATCAAATTTCAAGTCAATAAGCATCCCGGCTAATCTAATCGCCCAAATTAGATTCCGATCAAGGAGCCTTCCGGCAGAGGGGAATTTAAATATTTTTTCATGCAGGATATAGCGAAGTTAATTAATTAATAAGTCATTTAACTTCCCACGAAAATATGTTGTGAAAGAATCGAGTGCACCAGATATTAAATAAATAAATATTCCATGATATTAGTCACAGCATCCTCAAATGATTCAGATTTTATGTTTCATATTTCCGATTTTAAGTCGTTTTAATAAATACAAAAAATTACAACATATTATAGAAACACTAGATCTCAGAGTCAAAAACACTATACAACAAGGAACCATAAACACAACATTTGGACAAAAAAAACTTCTTATGCTATGGTACCAAACTCTACAACAGAATCCCACTATCCTTCACAAATCACAACAGTCATAATAAATTTAAAAATCAAATAAAACACTGGATACGTTACATGGGGAGATCTGAAATAGAAAATATATCACCAAATACAGACGAACACCGAAACCACTCAACTGCACGTAAAACACCTCACCTTACAATTATTTTATTTTTTTCATCATATAGTGTAATTTCATATTTTGTAAATGAAATCCTCAGTACGGGAAATCTCAGTAAGTATATATCATTATTTGTTATTTCGTTATAAAAAAAAATAAAACATTATTATTATTGTTATTTTCTTATTATTACGTCCCCGGATAATATTTTTGAATGTATCGAGTCATCCAGAGTTTAAATAAATTATAACCAAATGAATCGATCAAATTTTACACCAATCCCAGGGTAATATGAAAGGATCGAGGAAATCGGGGTTTAAATAAATAAATAAAAAATATAATAAACAATGTATGGTGATTTTTTTATGAAGATTAAAAATAAATGTTAAATTTTTAGGCTTTTACTGCATAGAATTATAAATACAATATTTTCCAAAAACATCGTTGCGATGTTTCTTTTTTAATACCTTTTCATGCAGTCTAGACACATTGTATAAAACTGGACCAATCTGTATAGAAACGTTCTTGGGAAACTCCGACTTAACTAACTCCTTGCGACTGTGCTTCAAGTAATCCTGTAATCCAGAGTCTCTACAAGAAGTGGATTAAGATATTAACCCCTTACAACTTCAGACCACCCCTCATTTAACCCCCTCTCTTGCAGGCGTAACATTAAAACTACAAACATATTTCGATTTATTTTTAATTTTTATTGTTATTTGTCTTGGAGTCCCTTTAATTAGCAAAACTGAGTAATTTATTCACGGTAGGAGCATTTCACCATTGTATTTTTATGACAATCAAACGTAACTCTTCAGGCGTCCTTCTTAAAGGGAACCCTGGAAATAGACACCACTTCGCTTCGTGGGAGAGGTTGCCAGTAGTAGCTCGCTTCTCGCTGCCGGCAATGAGTACCTAATTGATCCCATTCATATTATTTTGTTCATTGTTAGGTTGTTGCTGTCTGTCGTGTCTCGTCTGTTTGTTCGTGGTTGACATCACATCATTATAGTTATTAAAAATGTCCGCATTTTATTTTTTATCAATAATTTATATTCTTAATTTCTTCAAAAGATTTGTATTCACTTTGTGGCGTCATTATTAATAAGTTAATTAAAAATTACTTTGTATTCACCACTTTATACAAATCAATATGTTTCGAAAGCGATGCTTTCTTCATCAGGAATACACGGAATACTAAAAAATAATAATGTCGATAAACATAGAACACAATAATGTGAGAATAGACAAATTATAAACATAAACGAAATTGATTAAAGTAGGTAAGTAATTAATCAAATGTTAATAAAAAAAAATTATAAAACATTGAATAACAAATTTTTATTAGAAATTGAAAAAGAAATTATTTTTATTATTAATATTAATATGATAATACCATACAAGTATTTGTTACCAAAACTGTGTAAGCGTTGAATTGGGGAATGCAAGCTGTAGTTGGAACGGGATATACATATGTAAAATGTTAATGTTTGTCTTGTATTATTAATAATGAATCGGGCCATCAATGTTTTTAGTGGTACACCAACAATATGACTGCTCGATAATTAATTAGAAACAACACTCGATTATAAAAAAGTCGATTTTCCCTATCACTATTCCTCATTCGGTAACACAAATCACCCGTCTGCATCCGCAACGTGCAGCCGTTCGTACAATGTGTACATATCTTTACATTCCTAAGTACGCGCCAGACATACAAATTATTATTTAAATTAATTTAACAATCGATCGAAAAACCCATTCAGTGATTCGCTTGCTACCAAATCTCCGTACCTCAACTTTAAAAATATAAATTATATTATTTCGTCTAAAGATTGGTATTCACTCTGTGGCATCATTATTAATAAATTAATTTTAAAAATATATTTGTATTCACCACTTTATTAATATACACGGATATCTACATGTTTCGAAAGTGATACTTTATTCATCAGGAATAAATAGAGTACTAAAAATAGTAATGTCAAGTGATAAGACAAATGATAAAAAAAAACAGAACACAATAATGTAAGAATGGACAAATTATAAACATAAACAAAAATTTATTAAAGTAGGTAAGTAATTAATCAAAAATGTTAACTACAAATTTATATTAGAAAATAAAAAAGAAATTATTTTTATTATTAACAAAGATTTAAAAAATTTACATACAAATACAGCCGGTTTATAATTAGACAAATTAAAAAATTTAGAAATCAGAAAAATCGTTAATCGTAGTTAAATTTAATAAATAATCAAATATTTTTTTAAAATAGCTATCTCTTGAATTTATTGTCATATTAATATTAATAATAAAAAATATATATTTTTATTTCTAATGTAAATTTGTTATTCAATGTTTTATAATAATTTTAACTTTTTTGATTAAATACTTGCCTACTTTAATCAATTTTTGTTTATGTTTATAATTTTTTAATATTCTATATATTCCTTATGAAGAAAGCATCGCTTTCAAAATATGTAGATATCTATGTATATTAATAATATGGTGAATACAAAGTTTATTTTTTAATTCGTTTACAAATTTTATTATTAATAACAATGTTCTATTTTTTTTATTTTATTATGAATACCGCAGAGTCCCAACTGCTCCCAACCGCCTGGAGCCAGTGGACTATGGCATCCCCAATTGGGGAATGTTGTGAGGCTGATGGTATTGGGGAGGGGAAGGAGAACGGGAAGAGGAAGGCGGGGAAATACCTGGCTATTCAGATCTGGTCACCAAGCACGGCTAAAAGCCATTTCAAGCAACGTTTCAATTCTGAATGGTGGTCTTTCATCAGGGCGATACTGAAAGTATCTTCCACTCTGGAACGTGCGCAAACATACCATATATTATTTTTAAATGAATTAATTGTAAAACAACACAAATTAATTAAATAAAATTTACTTGCGCACGCCGTGATTTGAACCCGTGACCTTAGGATTCGTAGTCGAGAGCCTTACCCCTCGACCATGGAGGCCGTCGATGTGATGGCGATGTTAATGCACCCTGGACACAGACATTGATCCCCAACGCCGTGCTTTAATGTTATCAATCAGTGCGCTACTGCTTTCTACGCATGTGTGTGTTTTTATGGTAGTGTGTGTGAGCCAATCTGTTGACTCGTAGGGCCATTCATCTCGTGACGCAGACAGAATACATCCTTAAAATAAAACAGAATTAAATTAGTACGTGTAATACTGGTTGCTACAATGAAAGGGAACGTAGGTACTCTTTGAATGTGATTACAGCACAACGGTCTCGGCTGCCCGGGGCCCAGCAGGATTATCGCATTCAAACTTGGTGCCTCGTGAGTACCTGGATATTCAGATCTGATCACATTTCAAGCAACGTTTCTATTATAAATCGTGACATGGGTGATATTGATAGTTTCTACCATTCTGGAACGATGTGAAAATATAGATGTGCAAAGTACTGTACACAATTGAATATATAGTATGCTAGCTAATGTGTAATGTGTACTCGGTATTTATTTTTTTTAATAAAGTTGCGAATTTTACTTGTAATTTGACAACGAAAGTAATGCCTTGCGACGACTATTACTATCTCTACACAAGGAAATATTAATTTGAAAATTTTATTTCATTCAAAACATTTATTTTTTCAAAATATGTTTAAATTTAAATATGTCCGTGTTTTACATTTTGAAAATATTCTACCCAAGCAAACCTTCTTTTTAATATGTAATCTGTGGCTAACTAGAGTGGAATATCTATGGGGTAACCTCAATACAACATGGCGGATTCGTTATTTTTTATACTAATTTTAAAACGTTCTAGCAACAGTTTTAAATATTATGAACGCCAAATGTGAAGTGCCAACATTCTGCTTGAAGGGGTGAGAAAGGGGGAAGGGGTGGTTTTTTTTAATATCCCATGTAGACAGCGACTTTCTTCTTCTTTTAAAGGTCAAGTGCGCAAAATTTCATCAAGTTTTTAATAGATTTGTATAAAAAAAACCCAGATAGAAAAAGAAGAAGTGACGTTTCATGTTTTACAACCTTATTGCAATATGCTTATGGTGTACTGATTACCTTTTATACGTACTTATTTCTCACCTACTAGGTACTGTTACTAAGTAATTGTTGAATTATGAACGCGTAGAAATTAAAACATTTCAATTAATACTATGGGTACATATATTTCAAAAAATATAATTCTATCCAATATTGAATCTCAACTCAACGGAACTCATCAAATTTAGGAAGATTCATTCTAATCAAATCCCTGTACTGCACCACCCATCATAAAATATGTCTTTCCTTTCCTAAAAACGAGCAAGAACATAAATAATTATTAAATTAAATACCAGGATTAAATAATATCTCCAATAATGTGTTTTCAAAAAACGTGGCTGCAAAACCGTATATAAATTTCGCTAATAAACAGTGTGTATCTCAAGTGACCCGCCATGTAAGTATGGTCCTGTATCATATTATCTGCCTGTACATAAAATTAATAACATGTGTATTTTAATGCGGCATCACGTTCATTGGTCAAATGCATTGTACATATAGTTTGGTATTACAAATGCAGGTGAATGCAATTTGTTAACCATAAGTTGCAATAATAGATTGTCTATAGTTAGTGATAAGATAGATCATTGAAAAAAAACATATTTCTACAGCGCCCTTGAGGTGAGTTTTACCAAAAATAGCGCTATACAAATCATCCAAATATTATTATTATTATTATTCAAAATCATTTGCTTATCTTGGTTCGAAGCAATCATCGACATCGATTGTGCAGGCGCTCTTCCAATTTGCGCTCCGCCCGTCGATGGTAATGACGATAATGTTCACCATCGCGATCCTTCACATCCTCCGCTACATCCGACTCGCCCCACAAGGCATCAGACCATCAGACGAGATGAGACAGGATACGCGAGCGCTATTGAGAGGCTGAGAGTACCGAGCAGTGAATAGAGAGTGCTCAGTCGGTTGTTGCAAGCCCAACTCGGTAAGTAGTTGGGTTATTAGTTATTACTATCGACTTGTATTTGAAGCCACACTCCATAGGGTTATTGTGTGAATAAACATTTTCTTTTTCTATTTAAATTGAATGACTTCATAGAAAACAGATTGCTAGCTTTATAGTTTCATAATTATAATTTTTTTTTAATGTGAATCACGCAAAGGAGTTTCAACTCCAAAATGTAAATCTTGCTTAGTTTTAATATAGTACATCTTAATTGATGATCTATTCCTCTTGGAATACTATGGCTTATACGTGTGCCTGAAAACTTCAGCCGCAGTAGTCGCCGCGACTTGTTTAAGATACACAAGAGGAATGGTGCTAATGAACGAAATTTCTAAAACAGTGGATATATTTAATTCTTCCTTAAATAATCTTTAAACTTTTTTGTATAACTGTCTTCCCAAATGTTGAGTATTAAAACAAGAAATCTCGTACTGTAAATGGATGAGTAATCTGTCGTAATTGTCCGGAGCCAGTGGAACTATGGCATCCCCAATTGGCGTGTGTCGTGAGACTGAAGAGAATGGGGAGTTGAAAGAGATGAGGTAGAGGAAGTTTGGAAGCTACGTGGCTATTCAGATCTGGTCATCAAACACTGGTAAAGCCATTTAGATTCTGAATGGTGGTCTTTCACCAGGGCGATACTGAGGGTATCTACCGCTCTGGAACGTGCATCAAACATACTATATTTTTATCGAAGGAAGCAATCACTTTGTGGCTTGACATTATAATTTAAATGAAAAATGTTTTTGTTTTATGCCACTTTATTTTTTTATTATTATTTTTTTTTTCTGTATTTAATAGAATATATTTTATACGATTTTGCTTTTTCAGTCTTACTCACTGATATTAATTTATCGAAGGAAGCAATCACTTTGTGGCTTGACATTATAATTTAAATGAAAAATGTTTTTGTTTTATGCCACTTTATTTTTTTATTATTATTTTTTTTTTCTGTATTTAATAGAATATATTTTATACGATTTTGCTTTTTCAGTCTTACTCACTGATATTAATTTATCGAAGGAAGCAATCACTTTGTGGCTTGACATTATAATTTAAATGAAAAATGTTTTTGTTTTATGCCACTTTATTTTTTTATTATTATTTTTTTTTCTGTATTTAATAGAATATATTTTATACGATTTTGCTTTTTCAGTCTTACTCACTGATATTAATTTATCGAAGGAAGCAATCACTTTGTGGCTTGACATTATAATTTAAATGAAAAATGTTTTTGTTTTATGCCACTTTATTTTTTTATTATTATTTTTTTTTTCTGTATTTAATAGAATATATTTTATACGATTTTGCTTTTTCAGTCTTACTCACTGATATTAATTTATCGAAGGAAGCAATCACTTTGTGGCTTGACATTATAATTTAAATGAAAAATGTTTTTGTTTTATGCCACTTTATTTTTTTATTATTATTTTTTTTTTCTGTATTTAATAGAATATATTTTATACGATTTTGCTTTTTCAGTCTTACTCACTGATATTAATTTATCGAAGGAAGCAATCACTTTGTGGCTTGACATTATAATTTAAATGAAAAATGTTTTTGTTAAGTTGTTTAATTTAAATTAAACATACTATAGTTGTTCCTCTTTCGAAGAACAGTGTGAAAGAAGGAGCAAGACTTCACAAAATTGCCAAAAACGCTGTTGACGGACATTACAAGTCTTATAGAACATGTAGTTCACAGTCCCTTACGAAAAACACGCTCAAATCAATTATTCAACCTTCGCCATTCGACAACCAACTATGTTCACACAACCTTTATTTCGGTGGTGTTTGGGCATAACCTGATACGTTCAAAACGGTATCTTCTGACATATTTTGATCCAACTAACCTCTCAGAGCTGAGCCCACTATACAGGGCCCACATATACTTTAAAATAGTACACAATTGCTCACCCTGTACAAATTGCACGTGCGTCCCACCGTATAATTTGATCTGGAGCCGCAAAATTTAAAAAAAAACCTCGAATCCGCAGAAACGGGCGGTCCGTTTGATAGATTCTCCTATCTTGACAAACGGATTGCAATCTTTAGAGCACAGGTGTGAGATGGGAATGCTGTCCTTGTATTACCGACATTTCAATAAAAGATGCTCTAAGGAATTAGCTTCATCGATTTCTTCGGCACCGGTGCATAGTCGGGTTAATAGACATACTATATTCGTACAGTTTTCAGCAAGTTCATTTCTTGGTATGGTTTTTTTCGTAGGGGTGCCTGGGTTATAATTGAAAAGTTTTTTTTATAACTTTATTCTGTATTATTTGTAATTCGTTAAAGTATGTAGTGTGTGTGTTTCCCCATATTTCCGTTAGGTAATTTATTCATGATGAAATATTCTTTACTCTAGATTTAAAACTCAATTCCTACAAAAAACGTATAACGTATATATATGCTATTGTAACACATACATATACAGTATTTTTATTCCAATCCATATTCCGTATGTACACCCGCCAACAAACAATTTATTTTAATATTTAAAAGCATTACGTGCTAAAAGTGTTTTTTTTTCAAAAATATTTCAATTAGCGCCATCTGTGAGCGTATTACGTTTCGTTTACCATTAATCTTCTCTGTTGACAATTTATTTTTTCACATTGAAAAAACAATGAAAATATTGAAAGAGAAAGCTCCTTTCAAAATCTCGCTTAAAAACAATAAATGTGTAAACTCGGACAAATTTCAACAATTTTACATTTTATGGAGGACGTTTCGGTTCTGAATAAATTTAAACTAACGGTTTTCTGTATTGATTGATTTCTATCGTGAATAACAACCCGTGGTTATTTCACGCACAGGAAATGTTTACTCTTCAACCGCAGCTCAATCTTATCTTTGGAATTTACATCCAAGCACTAAATTTCATGGATTTTACGTCAAATTGTACACAGTACCTGGTATGTGACCGAATTGGAATAACACCGCAAGCCAACAAAACGATATTTCAAAAAGGATCTTACTACATGCCAATTAAACTATATAACAATCTTCCATGTAACATCGAACAAATCTGCTTCTATTTAAATCGTCACTAAAAACATTCCTTCTGAACAAATGTCACTACACCTTAAACGAATACTTTGAACACATAAATGGAACGCACTTAGATTAAAGTTCTCTATATCTCTTCCCTATATATAAAAAATTACCGTTTTCTATGTGTTCTCGATTTTCACGAAAATTACTCGACCGGTTTCGCTGAGAATTGCACAGTTTGTGCCGGAAAGGTTTAGAGAGTAGTTTGAATGAAATCCAACATGTAAAACTGCTGCTATAACGTTTTAAAATTAGTATGCAAAACATTGAACTCGCCATGTTGTATTAAAGATCACCAATAGATATACCACTCTGGTTAGCCACAGATTACATATTCAAAAAAAGAAGGTTGATTTGGGTAGAATATTTTCTAAATGGAAAATACAAGTAGTTACCTGCCTAAGAACTTTATTATTTAGATATATTTTGAAAAAAAAAAAAATGTTTGGAATGAAATAAAATTTTCAATTGAATGTTTCTTTATTTAGAGATAGTAATAGTCATCACAAGGCATTACTTTCGCTGCCAAATCAATTATGGCACCCAAACGACAAGCATGAATTCACAACTTCATAACTTTATTCCAAAAATATATATACATATCCCGAGCAAGGCTTATTAGCTAGTTTGATATATAAATATATTTTTATTTATTTAAAAATCGACCCCTCCTACGTATCATTTTGCACCAAATTTGGAACGTAATTGACAATGAAGGTCCTAAATTTGGTGCAAAACAATCAAAAACTCGACTTGCACCGAACTTCTGTCTCTTTAAACCACTCTCCTGTAAATTTCAGATTTTGAAGTTACGATACTTTACGTAGGAGGGGTCGATATATGTATTTTGTGTGTAAGAAATAGAAGCTATACCCTTTCTACTTTATACTTTTATTTGTACAATAAAGATTTAAAAAATTGATAGCATAATTTTCAACGTTTTTAGTGAAGGAATTTTAAATGGCACGCCTAGCTCGCCCCTCGCTCCCTTCTTTTGGTTTCTTCTCCTTGCGTGTTAGGGCATCTGTATGTATTATTTGCCCTGTGTACATAATGTCATATAATTTTCTCTTGCTCCGTTGTTATTTGTACCTACGTGATATTTGATTATTTACACACTTAGCTTCTAAATTGTTATTTTATAATACCTGCGCATGAATATTTCATGTCATAGTTTTAATTTGCATATACATATTTATTATAATAGATGTAATAGAAAACTAACAAAAAAAATGTACAATTATATTACGTTATAGAGTGCGCACTTGGGGTGAATCTTCACAAAACTGCGCTATATAAATTTACTCTTATTATTATTGTGGCCGGTGCTAATTTGAAATATACACAGGGTGGCAAATTACACCGGCCCCCAGCCCGGGACTCGAATAATACAAAATTGGTACCGGCCGACCATAACCGGCCTGCGAAACCGGTGTGTGTTCACTCTTTACAAAACAATATGAAAAGAAACAATAAACTCTCTTATTGTCTTCGGTCTTTTGTTATCTTTCAACGCCCTTTCCGTTGGCAGTTGGCACCTCTTTCTTTGAATGAACGTTGAGTTTTACTCAATTCATCGTGATTTCACAGTTTAGGTCTTGCCAGTCGTCAATATTTTGAATATATTTGTTTATTATTTGTAAATACAAATCGTGATAAACACAATCCAACAGGATGTGTATGGTTTCGTGTGTTTACTCACTCTGAAAAGGAAATAGTAAGGAATGCTAGAAAGTAAAGTAGATGCACGTATATCTAAACACACATTTGATCTGAGAAAATTCTTTCTGCCATGAAGCAAATTAAATCAGAATCTAAAATAGATTCTGATTTAATTTAATGGTTAGAGGTGCATAAATGTGGAGATAATCTTCTCTATCCAGTGAGCGGGCTGCCTATTGCTACTGCAGGGCTTTTATTTATTTTTATTTCAAGAATTGTAAACTGTGGTTTATGTTCTAGCGGCACTTGCTGATCGCAATCTTATATTTAAGCCCGCTCACTAAGGTAATGGAGGGTATGAGTTGAAATTTGGGCGGAGACGGAGGACTCTTTTTTTCATTCGTGTAAACACGTTTTTTTTTGCATTTTAGACATTGTCTGCGTGTTTGAAAGTGGAAGGGCCAGAAACAGTTGTTGCGAGTTGAAAATTAACATCAATAAAGACATACAACAACGTTGCACTCCCATGAGTTATCGATTCAACTCAGTTTGGGACTGTTAATTTTTGCTGCATAATATTAAGTTTAACAAAGTTTTCTAGGCAAATATGTAAATGAAAATATAAAATAAAACAAAATATATACAAACGATAGGAAAATAACATAAATAAATGTACAGGCTCGAAACATACAAATACAATAGAAATACATAAAAAAACGTTTTACAAGAGAGAAATATACCTACATCAAAGCTTAAGGACGGCTATCAAAACAGTCGGTATCTGTGATAAATGGTTTTCCAAATAATATTAAAAAAAAATAAGATCTCAGAACATCATTTCGAGATTTGTCCAACTTGTTATAGCTGGTGTAAGAAATGTGTTGAAATGATTTCAGTTTGTATTTTGCAGAGTGTATTTTTGATATGTATACCATACTCTATTTCTGTTATTTCCTGATATATTCCGTTCTTAGTATATTATTTTTGTATTAATTACTATATAATGTTGACATTTTAAGAAGATAAATAAAATACAAATATAATAATATATGTACTTATATCATAGAATATTTTCTTAGTCCTCCTCACATGGAGATCCTGCGCTGAGGCGAACTAGGTTCAACATTTTTGGCACTTTGTGCTTTATTTAATTCAAGTATTCAGTTTATTGTCGTAATCGCACAGGTTATCCGGATTTATAGGCGCCCAGGTGCGCTGCTCGATATCTGGATCAGATCCGTAAATACAAGCATCATGAATCTTCCTTAGAATCTTTCAAGCGTTAAATTGTGCGCGAAAGACTGCAGGAATTCAGCCATATCCATTGCACGGCGCCCAATGAAGTAACCATTAATATTTTTACAATTTTGCTTACGACTATTCCATAAATAATCGTACCATTACGTTTTGTTTGCGGATACAAAATAATTATGTAGGTATTTTAAAAATCGATTGTTTCTCCTTTGGCCCCCTGCAAAGTTAACCGTTTCTACCTGTAATGGCAACGTATTGCGGATAAACCAATTAGTATTCTATCTTCATTGAACTTAATTCTTTCATTCTTCCGTGAGTGGATTTTATACATGTTTTCAATTTCGTTCGGTGTAATCAATTCAGTATCGACACATCGCGTGCTTAAAACGATTGCTTTTCTGTTATCTGAGAAAACATCTGTGCCTGAAAACAGTTCTTAACAATTCAGCATTATCACCTGATATCCAACCACACAACCACCCACAATAAAGGCATTACACTGAGAGCTCGGTTGTAACCTTTCCCCCCTTTTCATAAACAAAACACGTAACAAAAAGATATGTTACAACGAAGCTATCAGCGGCTAGACCACACAATACACCGACTATGGTATAGGTCACAGGTTCTCAACCTTATTCACTTGAGAGATAATAACTCTAACACCTAATAACGCGGTCGAATCTATCCCTGTTCTCCATTATGATAGCTTTTCGGTCTTGATAAATATTTATATGCATATTTAACATATTATATGATGTAGTATATTATTGTTTACCCGACAACAGGTCCCGCGGAACCTGGAGGCCTATTCTGGTTCCTTTTAAAGAAAATTCCTTATCCCTTTCCTTAGGCTTAAAGACTTCTTGCTTAACTGCGATTCCGGTTCTCTCGGATGACAGCTGTCATTCAACGACCGACGTTCTTTAAAAATATCGATATTTGTCTAATTTTAACAAAAAAACTCAATATTATCGTAAGTATTGACTTTAAACATTATTAGTGATCATTTGTCGAATAATTCCGTTATTAAATAAACCGAATTAACTAAATTGGGATGTTAGTAAAGTACCCTACACCAAAAGTCCAAAATGTCAGATAAAAGGGATTAATATTCTAAAAATTATGATAAACTACGTGTGTAAAGTAAGTAATAATAAATTACACGTGTGATGCACCTATAATTTTTAATAATACTGTGAATAACTAAAAAAAAAACTCCTTTTAACATGTATTGTCATGTATAATAATAATACTTGGACGATTTATATACCGTTTTTGTGAAAAATCACCTCAAGGGCGCTGTACAAATACGGATGTACGTACAAATGTATGTAATCGGAATCGCTGTTAAGCGTAAGAAAATGATTAAATTTTCCTTGAAAAAGAACCAAAATATTATAGAATAAGCCTCCTGGTTAAATGTTATAATACCGTAAAGAAAATGCCAAAAAAATGTTAATCCATCCATAAATCAATAGAATAATTGAACAGTTCATTTTTTTGCATGGCTCTTTCAACGATGTGCCTACGACAAATTTGAATTCACGAGGAAAATTTATTAAAAATAATTTTATTTTCACGCTCTCTTGAACCCTTCACCACAAGTGGGGAAGGGGTAGAGGTAGGGGGAAGGGGTAGAGGTAGGGGGAAGGGGTAGAGGTGGGGGGAAGGGGTAGAGGTAGGGGGAAGGGGTAGAGGTAGGGGGAAGGGGTAGAGGTAGGAAGGGAGAGTGGAGTAGAGGTTAGAGGGGAAGGGTTAGAGGTAGAGTAGAGGTAGAGGTAGAGGTAGAGGTAGAGGTAGAGGTAGAGGTAGAGGTAGAGGTAGAGGTAGAGGTAGAGGGGTAGAGGTAGAGGTAGAGGTAGAGGTAGAGGTAGAGGTAGAGGTAGAGGTAGAGGTAGAGGTAGAGGTAGGGGTAGGTGGCTAGGGCTAGGGCTAGGGCTAGGGCTAGGGCTGGGGCTAGGGTTAGGGTTAGGGCTAGGACTAGGACTAGGACTAACGGTAACACATGACAATCTCAATACTGAATCCAAACCATTCACAATGCCGGGTACTTCAGCTAGTTACATGTATTTTAAATGAAAAATAGTTGTTTTAGATCATTTTAAGGAAAATAGACAATTTCATTCACGTCTCGAGAAAAGACGTTTTTGTAGATACGAGATTGAGTCTGTACAGCGACGATCTGTACACATGCACTCGCATATTAGAAATGACTGCATTTAATAATAGGTATTTTATGTTTTTCACTGTCTGTTTTTAACAGTCTTACCTACTTCCGCGTGCCAAGTGTTATTACGAAATGTCTTATAATAATTTGTTATTTCCGTGCAGTGAGATGTTCTTGTTTTACTTTTTCAATAAACGTACAGACGCTCGACCCTGAACTTTCAGAACTAGTTTCTGTTACGAATTAAAAAAAATTACTTTCACGCGTGTTATAATCATTTTATCTGACATAATGTGCCTAAAGGCAATCCACCAATCGACGCTAAATGTGCATGCAAACAAATTTTCTCAAGCTGTGTCGTGTTCAGTGCTCAGCGACAAGATCTGAATATCTAGATTTTCACTGCCAACAATGTCTGTCTATTCTTTCGTTTCACTTTGTCTTACTCCCACAATATTCTCCTTTCTACAACATAATATTCGGTTAATATGCTTCTTCCCATAACGTTACCCGATATTTATTTAATATTTTTCTTTCCACAACATGTCCCTATAAATATATCCCAATGGCGTTGTACCGTTTTTTTTCTTTTTTTTCCCAATGCTCTATCTTATCACTAACTATAGACAGTCTATTATGGCTAACAAGTTGTATTCACCGGTTCATCGATCTGTAATACCAAACTATATGTACAGTGCGTTTGACCCATGAACGTGATGCCGCGTTAAAATATACATGTTATTAATTTAATGTACCGGCAGATAATATTATACAGGACCATACTTACCTGGCAGGTCACTTGAGAAAAACACTGTTTATTAGCGAAATTTATATACGGTTCTGCACGCAGAGGACATAATATTGGAAAACACATGGTCGTTAACCTAATGACCCAATTTATATTGTGTTGAATATTAAAACATAAAGTGGATCTGTTGTGACTTATTTCTGTCGAGTCATATTTTAGCGTCGACCAGTAAGAACGTCTCGCGGTCTTCCGACATACAAATGAGGGAAGGGGCATCCATCCCGGTTCAGTCACACAAGCTCCTCAGCCTTGACAGTAAAATTATTTCTGCCTTCCGAATGTTGCATAGGACGTTATTTTTAATTTCTGATAATATGGGCAGCTGTCCAAGATCCAATATTTTGAATAATGATGTATAATCTGGTTTAAGGTAAAAAAAAAACGGTAATATAAACTTTTAACAATATTATATACGCGATATAAAGTTGAGCAATAATAGTTCTACACGTTTTCATCGTAATATCTCATCGACCACAACGCAAACAGGCGGATCCTCCTATTTAGCATATTTCCATGAGAGGCAAAAACAGTTTTTTTTGCCGGATTCTTACACATTTTATTACAGTTTTCAGTAATAGGGAGTTAATTAAGCATTTTTATTTACCTAATTATCATATACATACTCGTACGTGTAGTAAAATGTATAAGAACCTAACAGAAAAAAAAAGTTTTTTTGGCTCTCCTGGAAAGTTGCTAAATATGAGATACGCCTGTTGTGTTGTGGGCGACGTTCTATCCAACGAAATTTGTCTCTCCCATAGCCCAAATACTGCCTGTTGAAGTGACCATATTCATGAATGATGACAACTAATACTAATTGGCTTTATAAATCTAAACATAACGAGTTATGATATCATCTGCTATTCATCTTACTTTATTTCGGACTCCATCCTCTGTGCCCACGCATTCATTATCACACATATCTGATAATATCCAAGCACTGATGTAGACTAGACTAGATAAACACTCCGATGATAAGTTGATTATTAACGATTATAAGGTCAACTCATAAACATCCCGATGGTAAGTTATCGAATGATGTTGTCCCTATCCATCTATTCTATCATTTCTTGGTCAACTCATAAACATCCCGATGGTAAGTTATCGAATGATGTTGGGCCTATCGATCTATTGTCAGACTGTACAAAAGGTGTTTCTATTCCACATTCAAAATGTCGACTGTGAAAAATTCCAACATTTATTTAATTTATACGAGTATAATATAAAGTGAATGTACTTTTTAACCTTCAAAGATTCAATCTTGCAGGCGGCCAAGGGAGGAACTAACAAACGAAATAACTGTATTTCAAAACCATAGACAGAAGATATCCATGTTTAAAACTATAGATTTTTTGTATCGATTAGTGACACCACCGGCTGAAAAGTTAAGCTTGTCTATTCGTACCTTCATAGATTCAAATTTTATTCGATTTTCAAAAAGGTTAATATCATGTAGGTAGGGTATCTGTACCTTTTCAGTCCCCGATATTTTTCACGGATATCCGTTTTATTAATACGTACAAGAATTGGACATGGTGAACTAGCGCCTTCTTTGTAGGCAAATATGAAAGGAAGTTGATACGTTAATTTGGAGTGAAGTGTCAATTTCCACCGGAACACGAATTTGGGTTGGCGTACGACCTTGTTGTTCCGGTTTATAAATAGAATTTTTAATGCTTTTTTGGCATGTTCCTACTGTGCAGTATTCTTATTGTACTGTCAGTTGATACCTGGCTTCCCCGAGTTTCACCAAATTTTAGCGATTTTTTTTCATGTTAAATTAGATAATATGTGTTTTATTTTTGGACAGTTAAGGGTCAGCACTTAAAAATGGCTCTAAACATCACTTTGTAGTTTGCTTACTCAAGCATTACTATATATGATTTGTATGTAAATTCTACACGGGTAGTTAGGAAAATGTATAAGGTTTCAAAAGACGAAAATCCTCACACTCTATCTTTTAAATTCTATGAAATACATACCAAATGTCTGAAAAAAGGTGCAATTTATAAGTTTTTTTTGTACGTATTTCATATAGATTTTAAAAGATTACTGTTTGAGGATTTTTGTGTTTGGAAACCTTATATTGTAACAATACATTTTCCTTATTTCCCGTATGGAATTTACAGATAAACCATTCATAGTATTTCTTGCGTCAGCAGACTACAAAGTGTGTTTTTTGAATGCTGCAAAGCGCATGATGGAAATCACATTGCGATCCGATCTAGAAATTCTAGACAATAATCTGTAAATTTCATAAGACCAGAGCTCACCGTTCGAGAGTTTTTACTGCTTCAGAGAAACAGATTTTCTGCTTAGATTTAGAATTCTTTTAAAATACACTCAACTTACCTAGATTTATTTAGCTGCTTCGGAAACAAACAAAATTTCTGCTTTATAGCTATGATTATGACGTTCAAAATAACGCATTTTCGTCGAGTCTGAACAGATTTTTTCACAGAAACAGATTTACCATAGAAGGAAACGGAGCTTTTTATTTCAATACGAATAGTTTTTATTCAAAAATAATTAATTCAATGATCGCGAGCCCACTCTCTTGACTATAATGTTGCCATTTTTGGTTTCAAGCTGTGCCTACCTTCACCAGGTAGATGCTTATTAATGGAATAGGAACGAATGACTCGATCCGAGTATGTAGCCATTGAAACAGGTACAAATTACCCGAAATGGTATCGTACAGGTATAAAGCTATGGCGGCCAATCGATAAATATAAATGAAGTAAAGCTATTCAATTTTGAAATATCTTATTGAAGCTTATTAAACTCATTGTTCTATACTTTTAATCATTGAAGATAATATTAACAACTCTCAAAAATGAAACCGAAAAGACACAGAAAAGAAAAAGATAACGGTATATGATAACTTAAGAAATTCAGAAGAAAAAACCTGTTTTCAAATTTCCAATTTTCTCAATATTTTGCTTCGTTTTTACGTTTTGAAAAAAAAAAAAAATTCCAAAAGGAACCGGCTCCAAAAATCACAAATATGGACAAAGAACCTTAGATCATATGCTTCCTAGCTGTTTAAATATGTTACCCGCAATATAAAAAAAAACTATTAAAACTAAACAGTTAATAAATATATTGAGAACTTGGCTAGCTGAAAGAAGCTATTTATATTTGATAATAAGGAAATATTATTTTATGTACAATTTATTGTTGTCGTTTATGTTTTTGTTTTTCTATTTTTTTATATTTTGTTACCTTAACTGTAAATTTTGAGTTTTAAATAACAAGCCCCCGTTAGACAAACTATAAAAAAGTACTTTATCGGTACTTTTTTACATTGTATTTTTTTTGTAAAATGTAAATAATTTTTAAAAACCGGTTCTTCTGAGAAATATTATCTAGTTCCAGTTACAACAAAGGAACCGGGACAGGAATATCGACCATCACTAATTTATATGCCTCAATGGTGCAGCCATTGTTTTCCCATCGATAGTTTGTCACGCCAGCTCCCGACAGGGCAGGCGGAAGCGACAATTTGCATCTTCCGTATCTCATCTGCTTTGAAAATCTGTCACAGTTATTTCATGTACCATATGGCAATCAGGTCTTAAAACTGCCACCTAGAGTGTATAGCTCTGATATTGTCGCGTTGTGACAAAATGTGAGCATGTTATCCATATGGCGAGCAGCTGGTATACTCGTAAGTGTGGAATATGAGAATCCTGGTCATTCGTGAATATAAATAACATTTTTAACGACATGATTAAAGTCCGAATTTAAATTTGTTCATGGGTAATCGCAATAATATGTTTTTTTTTTTACTTTTCAACCGTTATCTATTTTAATTTTCTCTTTCATTATGAATCTGAATTTATTAATTTATTTATTTGAAATAAATAATAACCGGTTTGATTCCCTTGAATTGGTTTTGTTAATAAATTATCACGCGTGTAAGGAGAATATACTCGTATATGACGCAGTAGATCAACTAGGCTCAAATCACCTTATCATTGTAACAATCCGCGCACTAATGCAGAACAGAACTCAAGAATATATCGCTTCCATCGTTTAGGAAATGAATTTTCCACTAACGATGACGCCGGTGGTCTATTATATAAAAAAATGCATAATATAAAGTTTGTCTGCAATATGAAGTATCAATAGATTAGCTACTCGTACATCAATAACTGTATTTTATGTATGTTGATTTAATTACAACGCTTTTATATTATTAATTTGATCCTGTTTGCTATTTATACTTTGTATTTTTACAAATTTATATTATATTTTTACAAGTTTTATACATTATGTTTATTTATACTTTATATTATTACACGGTTTTATACTTAATATTTTTACACGGTTTTATACTTTATATTTTTACACGGTTTTATACTTTATATTTTTACATGGTTTTATACTTTATATTTTTGCAAAGTTTTATACTTTATATTTTTGCAAAGTTTTATACTTTATATTTTTACACGTTTTTATACTTTATATTTTTACACAGTTTTATACTTTATATTTTTGCAAGGTTTTATACTTCATATTTTTACAAGGTTTTATACTTTATATTTATTTTTTACTTCAAATTTTTACAAATTTTATACTTTATATTTATTTATACATCATACTTTTTAATGCTCTGTACTTTATATTTTTTATACCATATTATATTTTATACTTAACATTTTTTTTATACTTATTAATTGTTTGTTTATATTTGTTAAACTTATATTATTTGTTTTTGTTGTTGTTGTTATTGTTATTGTTGTTGCATTTACATTTTTCATGCCTTTTCATTAATGGCACATGTTGTACCGTATGTATAAATAAATTGTGTGAATGCGGACAAATGCGAAAATGGAACACATTGTAGAAGCGTGGTCCCATTCGCCAATTTCCCGGAGCCACATTTGTGCTGAATCAAGTGACCCCCGATGCAGTCGACTGACTGAATAACCTCAGCATCCCACTTTGACCTCCACCAACTCGCCCCCACAATACAAAGAAGAGTCTAATAGTATGCTACTGTTATTTTTGATACGTTATTATTATTATGTTTATTGATTCAGAGATGGTCTTAAGAAGATCAAAACTTCAAGGAATTCGGGTCATAGGCCCATTTAGCTATATTCTTTATTCCTCATTCTTTGACAGTGGTAGGTAACTACTAATTATGGGTACAATTCTCCACTGTCCAGAATGTCGAGACCTGCTAACTCAAGCTAGTAGGACCTTGAAATTTTTGGTACCAGTCTAAATGATTTTTGTCAGTCTTTACAAAAATAAACTTGGAAGAATGTAATTCAATATCTCTAACATCATGAACTCTACAAAAATCTTGTTCAGACTTGAACTTTCTCTCAAATGTCTTATATTTTTGTCATTGCTTCATTAATTTATAATAATAATAATAATAATTGGATGATTTGTATTAGCGCCGTTTTTGTGAAAAATCACTTCAAGGGCGCTCTATAAATATTACCTCCTATTCTTTATCTTATTATGTACAAACAGATACAGATAAAAACATGCTTACCTGGCAGGTCGCTTCAGATGAACACAGTTTTATTAGAAAATTTATGCTTAGAGATGATATGATTTTTACACTTACTATTTTATCCTCCTTTTCTATAGATGTTACATTTATTAGAAGATTGGTGGCATAAGAGGAGTTGGTATTTATTTGAAATATTTATAATTTTTAGGACTGGAGAATATTTATGAAATGACCTTAAAAAGCGTAAGAATGGATATTAACATTTTTTAAAAACAATTTTGTTATTTACAGTGTTGCGGGCTGTGGACGCATTTGCGCTCCGATGCATTTTATTTTATTTTATTTTGATTTTCAGAATAAGCAAACACATTGTGGATTGACATGATGTATTTAACAAGTCACTTTGTTTTTAATCCACTTTTATTTTTTTATTTGTCAGGACATAGAACATACTGATAGAACGTATGTTCTATGTCCTGAAGACGATTCGGCAGAATCGAAACTAGTCGACAAATAAAAAATAAAAAAGTGGAATAAAAACAAAGTGACTTGTTTTTTTTATTTATTTATTTGATTTTTATTTATTCTATATGTGACTAGGTAAGCACTAACCGGCTAGCCTATCTCAGCAAGCTACAGTGCATTTTTTCAATTTATGGATATGATTTTCTGAAAAAATGAGTTTTAAGTTTAGTTCTAAATTCTCTCGAGTTTTTGATCATTTTTTTTTTTTTTACAGTAACTCCACACAGGAGACCAAGGAGGAAATAATTTCCCTCAAGGCCTATATCATCTTTGGGGATGCTGTGGATCATTCCTAAGTCATGCGGCACTTCATTCCAGGCTTTAGGTGTTGATACTCCGAAAGCACGATCTATGTGCTGTTCCTTTTCTGTAGCTCTTCTATTCCTCGTTTCGTGTTCTGTAATTGGACAATGCTTAATATATAAAAAAAAAGTAAATAAATCCAGTCCCTTCAATTTCTCTAGGGTTTTCATTGGGTGTTCAACCATGTCTCGTGGTTCCATAACACGATATTCAACTCCTTAGGTATCCGACCATTCTTCCCATCAAGGTGGGACATTGATACAATATGAATTGGCGTTTCTTTATTCTCTTCACATTTCCTACAGCTATTTGTGTTTTCACTCCCGACAGCTGCATGTGTCTGCTGAGAACTCAGTGTCCTGTTTATGCCTTTGATCCTTTTATAAGTTAAATACTGGAAAGTCCAGGAATCAAACTAATGAAAAAAGATATCTGTCTCAAGTTCGGTAATGTACATAATATGATCAACAGACGTTACGAATGAGAGTGCTCTACTCTCCTCTCGTGTTTGCTCTAATCAAGATTACCACAAATGATCTAATAATGCAGACGCAGCAGTTGCAAAACAATTCGTTGCCCCCAGATAAAACGACACAAATAACAAAGAGTGTAATTTTATTTTCACTTTCTAGTAGCAATATTAGAACCAGGCCAACCGAAAACACGTGTTTTGTTCACGAGCGGAGTGTCGAATGCACCGTTTTTCATTCTGCCATTTTTGCATGCTGGCATTCTTGTGCAAGAACAGGTTTGATTCAGAAGAATATAACCGCTGTCGTTTTCAGCTTTGTTTTTTGAAGTATTGGGAGTTAAGATTATTTAAAAAGTCTGCTATTGTTTGCTTACAATTTGTAATCGTTTTGCAGTTCCGGCTTCCGTATTCTTATTTGAGTATCATTATTTCCTTTTATGATATGCACGTTTTAAAGGTTTTCTTCTTTTGCTGCGAAATGCATTGGATTCGATGTATATTTCTAAGATTTATTATTATTTTATTATTATAGAGGAATGTATATTGTCCTCCATGTTAGGAGGTTCACCTGTGTTGTGGAGGACATTTTTCAATGATAGATTAATTTAGTCCAGTGGAATTCTTTAACAATTGAAAATTAGCAATGCAAAAATATTTAAAGCAATTTCCACACAAATAATATATAATTATACTTTACTCGTGGTTTACATAATTGATTCACCTGTACTATTTATCACATCTCTTTATACTTATTTATTATACTATTTTTTTCTCTATATATATTATCATGCTATGTCAATACTATCTTTTTCCTTCTATATTTATATATCGGCACTTAATATGAACTAAACTTGTCAATGTTGACTGTCCTAAAACGGGATTTGTTCCTCGTTAGTCAGTCAGAGTTTTCTTACTTTTTTATTATTAAATAATATTGATTGATTATTATTTAAATAAGGAGATAAAAAAAGGATTTGTTTAAGGAGGATTGCAGCCAGTTAGTTCCATGTGTTATTTTTACTGTGCTAGTCTAGAGATGTCTTGAATTGTGTCTGAAGGAACTTTAATTTGTTTACTTTCTTTACTATCAGAAATACTTAATTATTGTGATTTGTTATTTTAATGGACGTATATTTGAATTCTGTTCGTATCTATTCTACTTATCTGTCTCTTGGCGGTCTCCGTGGCTGAGTGGTTACGATCCTTGGCCACGAATCCGGAGGTCGCGGGTTCAAATCCCGGCGCAGCAAAAAAGTTTATTTGGTTAAATTGTGTTATTTCATTAAAAATAATATGTAGTATATTTGCTGCACGTTCCAGAGTGGTAGCTACTGCCTGTATCCGCCCTGGTGAAAGACCACCATTCAGAATCGAAAAGTTGGTTGAAATGGCTTTAGCCGTGTTTGATGACAGGATTTGAATAGCCAGGCATATATTTTTTATACTCTACCTCCTTTCTTTACGTGCTTTTTCGTTACTATATGGCTACCCAGAGTAACATTTTTTAAAAATTATTATTGAGCAATTAACATAATAAAACAAGCAATTACTCAACTTGGTTGTACTTACCCGATATTATCTGGACTTGGCTTGGCCTGTTAATGAACCGACTTAAAGACTTTCCTATCATCCGGAAACTCGATCTCGTAAGAAAGCCGTCCGTTCACTTTCGTTTTCTGTTATAATGATATATATGACCGCCGTAATTCTCTAGTTCTGGGATATAATGTGTTTCTGTCGGAACGTCGACTATAGCCGTGTAGCGGATATTCCGGTTTTGGCGCCGGTTTAGCTTTTTTCATTTACACCGGCAGCCATATTTGTTTTGCTTCCTTTTTTTTTTTTTTTACCTTTCCGCCAGATTCGTGGGCCGTTGTACTGATGCCATAAAACACTGGAAAAACGAAAGTTCAATAGTGGAAATATGCAGTGGCGTGCACTCCACAAAGGGTGAACAGCTGTGTCTACCCTAAGAAAAAAAATAGAAAACTTTGAAAACAGGACAAATTTCTGGTCAAATTGTATTTATTCCGTGAATTTAGTAAGGAACTTCTTTGGCCATAACATAATTTCAAACATTCAGAACTTAAACCAGACACAGCCTGCCATTGGTTATAGAGCGCCACTGAAAATGTGCAATTTCGAAATAAATGGAAAGAGATCTTCTGCTTTGATTTGTGGACGACACTATCAGAATCGCCCTGGTGAAAGACCCCCAGAATTGAAACGTTGCTTAAAATGGCTTTAGCCGTGACCAGATCTAAATATCCATGTACTTCCCCACCTTCCTCTCACCCATCTACTTCCCCTCCCCACTCCCTTCAGTCTCACAATATATACCCCAATTGAGGATGCCATAGTCCCACTGGCTCCAAACGGTCGGGAGCAGTCGAAACTCTTGTGCGGTATTCACATTATAAAACCCGGTTATATTCTGATGTGCGTGTAAGTAGGTACTTATATAATTTAATTTTTTATTATTTGTGTAGGTTGGTTTGGCCAGTGTGGCCATTCCGTGAATTATTCGCCTCAGCCGGGATTCAACCCGCTGCTCATTAGGAGCGCTGTTTTTAGGGATGCTGTGGACAAAACGGTCCACAATGAACGGGACTTGCGGGCGGGATGAAAAAGCGAGGAGATTATTTAAATTGAATTATCGGCTTGTCGGACGAATTGAAACAGATGTATGCGGATTTGAATTCATAATTAAACCGGGCAGGGTACTGTAGAAAAAAACTTCCGTTAGTTTGACTCGCTCACAGCTTCCGTAATTTATAGTAGAAGCATTGGATTATACTTCCCCACATCCCTCTCCCCCGTCTCCTTCCCCTCCCCACTCCTTTCATCCACAAAACATATATCCAATTGTGGTTTTCTCATAAAAATTACTTATTTATTAGGTTCTTATTTCTTAAGCTCTTTAAAATGTCCCTGAAATGTGGCTCTGTGCCCTCTGGTTGGAAAAAAGCGGTCATTCATCCTATACCTAAAAAAGGTGACCGCTCCAACCCGGCCAACTACCGCCCATAGCGATCACATCAGTTCTGTCCAAGGTGATGGAACGTGTGATCAACGACAAACTGCTTACATACCTCGAGAAGAACAAAATCATTAACGACCGCCAGTATGGATTCCGGCGGAACCGCTCGTGCGGTGATCTTCTCGCGTATGTAACGCATGTTTGGGGACGGTGCCTGGAACGTTATGGTGAGACTCAAACGGTCTCACTGGACATTTCTAAGGCCTTTGACCGGGTTTGGCACCGAGGACTTGTCAACAAACTGCCTTCTTACGGACTTCCCATTTTCTTGTGAATGTGGATTGCCGACTTTCTGAGGGAGAGATCGATTCAGACGGTTGCTGATGGTTTCGTCTCTTCCTCGCATTCAATAAATGCTGGCGTCCCACAAGGATCGGTTCTGTTTCCGACATTGTTTTTGTTGCACATCAATGACCTCTTGACATGTGCACCAATCCATTGTTACGCGGATGACAGTACAGTCCATGATTGCTTTTGTTTGACAAGCCCCCAAAGGGCACACAAACTCCAACGGCTCGGAGGGCTTTGAAACAGAGAATGGACAGTTACCTTGAGAGGGTCTCCTCTTGGGGTAAGAATAACCTCGTCGAATTTAATGTTTCAAAGACCCAATCATGTCTGATTACGTCTAAAAGGGATCGAAATGATAATATAATCTCCTTTATTGGAAGCAATCTTCCCAACAAGCCCTCCATTGATATTCATGGTGTAACCTTAAGTGATCAGCTCAGGTATGGGGGTCCACCGAAGCCGGGGTCAACTTAGCCTCTCAGAAAATGGGCGTATTGTACAGAGCCCGCAGATACTTTAATAGTACACAACTGCTGACCCTGTACAAATCGCAAGTGCGCCCCATTGTAGAATTTGGCAGCCACCTCTGGTCGGGAGTCCCAAAATATCTGAAAAAAACCTTGACTCTGTGCAGAAACGGGCGGTCCGTTTGATAGATTCGCCTATCTTAACAAATGGGTTGCAATCTTTGGAGCACAGACGTCGGGTGGGAATGCTGTGTCCCTGTTCTACCGGTATTTTAATGGAAGATGCTCCGAGGAACTAGCGTCATTGATCCCTTCGGCACCGGTGCATAGTCGGGAAACGCCAAACGCGCGCCCAACATTTGCACACGGTTGACATTTGTCACATGAGAACGGGTCGCTTCTACGATTCATTCTTGTGTTCAACAACTCGGCTGTGGAATGATCTGCCGGCCTCTGTGTTTCGTCGATCCTATAACATGGGTCTCTTCAAGACCCAAGTTCACTCCTTCCTATCCTCTAAAAGATCCTCCACACAGCATCCCCAAAGATGATATAGGCCTTGAGGGAAATTGTTTCCTCCTTGGTCTCCTGTGTGGAGTTACTGTAAAAAAAAAAAAAAGGTATTTAATTATTGTGGTTTTTGTATTCTTGAAGTGAAATAACACAAAACTGCGCTATATAAATGTTATATTATTATCAGGGCCCTATTTCAGCGGAATACCAGTGTGGCGCCACCAGTTGGGACACCAAACAAATTGTATAATGGTTCCATGACAATTCAACACACGTATGAATCGGCACACTTTTTTAAAAAGCATTAAAAGTACGAAAAAAAATCTAGCTCGAAAACCTAATCTAACCAAACCTAATTTTTTTTATTGGTAATATTGCATTCGGAACATACGAGTATGACGTTACGGGTCTCGGCCGCGCGTATTCTGGTTTAGTATTTGTATGGACATTTTTATTTGTCAATTTTGTTTTGTATTTTAAATATGTGTTTTTTTTAAAGTTTTGACGACATTTAAATTTAATACTTTCGATGGCTTTAAGCTTTGTTGTTCAATATAAGAAACTATTTTTAATGAAAGAAATAAGAATATTCATCGGCATACCAATAGCAATAAGTAACTCCAGTCCATTTTTTTTTATCAATAATGACATAGTTTTATTACTTATGTTTAGTTATGGTTTACTATGAATAGAATATAAAATGATGTACGGTAAAGTTCATCCTTGTTTTGATATTTTACATTCTAACCTCAAATCGACCGGCCGAAGTTTTGGAGCTTTTTGACGGGCTTTGGAAAATTGAAACTTTGAAAATTATTTTAATTATGACTAAATTTTAGAAAAAAATATATATATCGGCGTTTATGTTAAAAGGTCATTATTGACTTAAAAAAAAAAAACTACGAATTGACTGAATACTTATAAATGAATCTAATTTTACCGCCATCGACAAATTTTGAGCTTAAATTCTTTTAAATATCAACCGCTCAATGATAAATGATAATTCTGTAGAAGACAAGAATGAACCATCTTCTTGAGAACTGGCTAAAAAACAACGCATTGAACGCATGAATGACGAACCCAAGAATGCATGAGTGTTTCGAGGCTCTGAAGCGAGTTGTAATTCCTAGCAGCCTCGAGTTCAATCGGTGTGACGTCACAGTCTGTCTGTCTGTCGGCGTTTTTTTGCCCCACATGTTGTTGTGGCCTCATTATTTCGAGGATGAAAATCCAACATCCTTTTTAGGGATTATGTCTTCTTATTTATAAAAAAAAAAAATTTACTTAAAAATTACTTTGTATTCACCACTTTATTAATATATGCGTATCAACATGTATCGAAAGCGATGCTTTCCTCTTCAGTAATATACAGAATACTAAAAAATAATAATTTAAATTGTAGACAAATTATAAACATAGAACACGATAATGTAAGAATAGTCAAATTATAAACATGAACAAAAAATGATTAAAGTAGGTAAGTAATTAACCAAAATTGTTAATAAAAAAATATTATAAAGCATTGAATAACAAGTTTATATTAGACATTATTTTTATTATTAATATTAATATGAAAATAAATTTAAGAGCTATTTAAAAACAAATTATTAACTACATTTAATTCGGTATTAACGCTTTTTCTGATTTCTACAATTTCAAATTTGTCTAATTGTAAACCGGTTCTATTTATATGTAAAATAAATAAACCTTTATTTATATTAAAAGAATGGTGGTTACCAAAATATGATTGGTAAATTCAGAATAATTGTTATTATTTGGACACCTTAGGTGTTCCTTAACCTAATACTGAAATTTCTACAAGTCTTTCCTAAACAAATTCACCGGTCTGCGCTAGTAATTCAATATTTTATCTCATTTTTAAAATTCCCTTCGTTTTACAACTACTACCTTTTCTGAAAGGTTACTCGTATATTGTTTTATTTCACTTTCAAAAGATCAGAAGAACAAGGTTAACATTTGCGTGTCCCAAAGATATCGATTTCCATTTAGCGGATGAAGAAAAAAAACTCTTTTATGGGTCCACAATGCGTAACGAAGTACTATCGTTTTCTTGGCGCGGAAATGAGGCGATTTTTCACCATTCGCGCTGGCGGATATTGTGAAGGGGCAAGGCTATACTAAACTGTACTATACATACACTTTTCTATACCCTTCTAAATTATGGGATAAGCCAGTGCCTCTCGAGATATCAGCCTAGTGCAGGGTGTAGATAGCGAACTTGCAGGAATGTGTGAGAAAGGTTAAGAGATTGTGAACAGTTTGAACGCGGCACAAGAGCAGAAGGAATTCTATTTCCTCATTTCTTTTTTATATTAATTTTTCTTTGATAACTTTTCTCTTTACTGCAAATTTATACAAAAAACTTAGGAAAAGGTGATGCTTGCAATTTATTTGACTCTAGGCTGCATTTTGGCTTGCTTTAACAGTTCAACCTGCGCTTATAAAAATGTAAAAAGTCGTCATTATTATGCTTCTGCTGGTGCTCCCCTATCGGGGGTTGACCAACATAAGAGCGCACTTTACCTAGCAGTCTGTAGTCTAAAACTCAGCCTAACTGCATTCGTTCCAGTCACGCCGGCTTCGAAGCCATGAGCTTAATTATATCTATCTATTTTCTATATATGTAAAGAAAAATTTGTAGTTTTGAGTATTTGGATGGGTTTGTTTTTCGTGTAAATCTACAGATTTATTCCGAACTTGATGTAATTTTGCACACTTGTTTTTCAAAACAATACCCCCATCCCCCTTTCCTACCCCTTAAAGCAGAATTTTGGTACTTCTTAATTGCACACTTGTACAAAATGAGAGGAAAATTACTGGTTAGGGATAGGGGACACATCACAATATCGTAACTAGTTATTTATATAGCGGAATCATTTGTGTCAAATAATATCATCTCGAGTACTCGCAGATATAATGAATTGATGATACCCCTAAAAATATGGTTATTGTCCTTGATCTCCGGTATATTCCCGACAAATTTCAGGAATTCATTGCTCCGAATCCAGAAATCTTATTAATGACATATGTTTTTGACAACCCCGATGAAGGTTCAGGCTGAACTGAAACCGGTTGGTTAACATATAAAAATAAAAAGTGGTATTCAAACTAAGTTATTTTATTTTATTTTATAATTATTTATACCCACAAAGTGTTTGCTACAGGTGAAAAATTTCTTATTAATGAGTTACTTTCCAAATAAAATAAATTGTTTTGTTGGCAAAATATACATTTTCAAACATTTATGTGAAAAGCAATATCAGCTGCCACTGGCGTAGCTATTCAGGTAACCTAGCGATTTTCCAACAGTGTGGCCATGGCTATTCTTGGTTGCGAAATACAGAGATAAGGAGAGAGACCGTTCAGGAAAGACCCTAGTCAGGTGGAAATTGTACAGAAAAACCTAAACGGAACACTGTTATAGCCAGGTGGAAAATGTACAGAAATCCCGTAATGTAAAAAGATGCTGCAAGATGTCGTAATATTTTAGTGTTTCCCACTGTTACGTCTAGAAGTAAGATAAGGGTTGAACGCTATTAGAATTAATGACTTGCTTTTTATTAAATAGGCTTTTAAAAAGCACAGTAATCTTACTAGATTTTCTTGTTAAGTTAGCAAATATATTTATTTTTATTTCGCCACATTTCGGTTTACTCACGAATAAAAGAATTAAATAAAAAAAAATACGAACATTCTCAATTTCATTTGACAGTTTCTTTTTGACTCGGCATACTCGCACAGCTATTCCAATTTACAATTTTTATAAAATACTTATTTTACAGTTCTGTGCTTTTGTGTGATAATAACCTATATTATTTTTGTAAACATGCCATGATTTAGAACTCGAAATCTTGAACATTTAGCACTTCAATACGTAGTGTAAGTTAATCCATTCCACTTTTATCTGTTGAGCGAAAATCACGCTCAACCACGTTGGTGACATTGGCAAAGCGAATGTTATTGTAACAGCGTTTTTTTCTTCAGATATATTTATTGTGTTGTTATATCGTGTAATTTTTAATTAATTATATTTATGATGAAAACTAATAGTTATTTTTGTTTTCTTTTCAGGTAAGCACATCTCTACTTGTTCATCTTATCGAGTATAAGGTAGGCAGATAAAAGGATAACGGAGACCTCGACGGCAATAATTATTAATTTTAAATAATTCATAATATTCTAATTCAAAAGACCACTAGGGGTATGCAGATAAAAATTTCTACAAAATTTTATTTATAAGATGTGAGGAATTCGTCAAAGTAATGATAATAAAATTCACAAAGGCAATTTTATTGCTATTAATAATAATTTATTTTTTTACTTTTTACACGATTTAGTGCACCATAAATAAATAAAAAAATTGTAAGTAGTAGATAACAAAAAAAATAACATGATTCATATTAGGTATGAGTGCATATCACAGAAAAAAAAACAATTTCCGAATTGGGGATAATTCAACAAAAATAAATTAATAGTAATAATGTGATGTACATTATACATAAAATACAAATGCATAATATATATATATTATGTAAGTACATGACATAGTAAAAAAAGCAACGCGTTTTTATTTTGCGATTAATAAAAATGTACATGATATAAAACTGCATATTACATAATATAGCGCATGATACAGAGAAAGATGACGGTGTTGTAAACTGATTCTTTCTTTATTGATAGTTTTGAAAATGAATGCACAGGAAAATGTTAAATTCCTCTAAAAACAAATTTATTATGAAGTAGCATTTTATTTCATGTGAATTTGTCAAATCTTTTTTGTGTTATGTTTTAAAATAAATCGCAAGTTGTTATCAAACTAACACGAATTGTTTTCATTTGTTAAACTGCAACAGATATTGTTAAGCTCCGTCGTCAAATTGCACAATGAAAGATGAAACCTTATTTTAAAATTTTCCCACGATGTGTGTTCTACGTAATATTAAGCAGTTTTATGTTTCTACCTCGTCAGCCAGTATGATTTAACATTTTTAACCGACATTGAATTCTATTTAAAATCAGTGATTACGCGTTATTCAAGTACCCCCTTCGTTAAAAAGCAATCATCTCTTGTTTGTTTTATTTTTATAATCAACCATCAGTGTAACTTATTAAGATTTTATCGTCATAAGGTATATTTCCGCTGCACATAACATTGATGTTTATTTTTTTTATTTATTTATTAATTCATTTTTTCAAACATACATTCACACAAATAAGGTACAATGATTATAAACATTTTGTTGTTGTTATTTTTTTTTTTGACATTAAATTATAAATACATCTGAACAACCTATGAGTAATGTATATAAAACAAAAAAATCCCACATAGGCAAGGCCAGTGCGTGGGTATACCCGGTATCAGTTAGTTGCAGTATATTGGTTTATTTGTATTAATACATGAATGTTGAAGGTTAGTTAAATAAAAGATTTTAAGTTATATAAGAAAACTAATCGAAAAACAAAGAAAGAAAAGTGGGGAAAATATACAGTTATAGCAGGAAAAGGTTGATATCTTTGGTTTTAAACATGTATAAATAAGATCAATGACAAATGCACACGGAGTGTGGTAACATACAAATATTAGTATTGTAAATTGAATTAAAATGTATTCAATTTAAATAATAATAATAAATTACGAAAGGCAGATGTCAAATGCGTTAAATTGTGAATGTGGACTTTAATATTATTTTGTGTAAGAGTATGTATCTATATATATAAATAAAACAAAAGTTTGTTTGTCTGTCTGTCCTCGATGTTCTCGAAAATTACTCGACCGATTTCACAGTTATTTCTTGTTAGTGCCGGGAAGGTTTAGAGAGTAGTTTGAATGAAATCCAATAAGTGAAACTGTTGCTATAACGTTTTATAATTAGTATTAAAAACATTGAACCCGCCATGTTGAATTGAGGTTAGCCCATAGATATGCCACTCTGGTTAGACACAGATTACATATTCAAAAGAAGAATTTTTGTTTGGGTAGAATATTTTCAAAATGGTAAACTAAAGTAGGCACCTACTTAAGAAGTTTATTATTTAGATATATTTTGAAAAATTAATTGTTTGGAATTAAATAAAAATTTTAGACATCCTAATAGTCTTCACAAGGCATTACTTTCGCTGTTTGATCAATTATGGCACCCAAACGACAAGCAAGAATCAGCTATTTTCAATTTTAAAAAATGATAACTTATTTCCACTTATTTATGTTAAAAGGTTTTTTTAATGAATTAAAATAACATTTAAATTAATTTCCACCACAAATTATCAGTTAAAAAAATTGAAATAATTATTTCGTTTGTCAAACAAAAGCACTGACGAAACGCATTGGATCGACATCATGCCTCCACAGTCGACGGCAAACGAATGATGACGCTGTGGAAGCCTTTTGTTAGTATCGACCAGACAAACTATCCGAAGTAGAATTGGGGTAATTGTTAATACACACATCAAAAGTTCAAAAGCCAAAGCAACCCGGAGTATTCTATGTGATCAATGCATATAATAGAGAATAGAATGATTCTTCTATTAGTTACCGATTTCTGTAATGATCTCACTAATGGACCGTATGCGTCAACTGCGACTCATTGCCAGTCATTATGCAAAGTAGAAAAATATCCATAATGACATTGATGACGAATAATTGACTAATTTAAATTTTGCCCGTTCTCATTGGCGTATAAGTAACACTTCTGCAGCGGGATATGCTTTTCTTAAGGGGTTGTCTGTCTCCTACAAAACTGAATTTTGGATTGGAGGCCAAAATACCCATCCAAACGGAATGATCTATTTTTTTCAATTAAAGGTTTAGTAAATATCTAGTACGGATGAGAAGTATTTTATTTATTTTTGTTTTACCTTATTAAATTGGGCCATTATATGAATTGATTTTTCGAGATTGAAAAGGCATCTTTAAGTATATTTTTAAATACATTTTTTTTAAAACTATTATTATTTAAATTTAATATCTAATTTTATATTGTGACAGCTGTTTCGGCGTTCAAGGCCATTTTCAAACTGTGGTTAGGCCACGTTGAGACGAATTATTCATATGATTAAATTTACCCCAACCCAATTTCAATTTTTATGGTGCCTAAAATGATTTATTACTGGTGAAACCGATTTATTGAGAAAATAATTGTCATAATGGACTCGCTATTCTGTGAGGTACTTACATTTGAAATCTGTTTTCCCCGTTTATATTTTAATTTACATATTGCTTATTTCTATTGCTTTATCTTACTCTAAATATGCCTTATATATGTACATTTTTGATTTCACTAGGAACTAAGCTATATATTTTAATTAATGCCTTTATACAGTGAACAATTTTGTAACAAATTATTATAAGCAATAATTATTACCTGAAAAATCATATAAATTGAATAATCTTCCGAGAAAAAATACATGCTGCCGACGGGACACGAACCCGCGACCTTTTGTTTACCGGACAAGTGCTCTACCACTGAGCTACGGCTAGTACAGCTAGTGCTCTACCACTGAGCCGTAGCTCAGTGGTAGAGCACTTGTCCGGGAAACAAAAGGTCGCGGGTTCGTGTCCCGTCGGCAGCATGTATTTTTTCTCGGAAGATTATTCAATTTCTATGATTTTTCAGGTAATAATTATTGCTTATAATAATTTGTTACCATATTTGTGCTATGCATAAAAAATCTTGTCTTCTAAACATTAGTTTAATCATTTAAAATACCAATTTTGTGTTTAGGATTTGTTTATTTTAAAAATCTTTGTCTCTAAAGTAAGTTATGACGATGAAGGCATTATTGGCTGCCTGAAATTTGACTCGATAATGTGGCATTTCAAAATGGTACAATAGAGTCGCATGAAATAAATAATGCTCAATGTTATATAGTTTTTCTTTGTTATTTTTCCCGTCACGCTAAGTAGGATAGCTATTTTTCATCTGTTTATTTCACAACAAAGCCATTCTCTTTTCAATAAAAAAGGCTTCAACAATGAACAAACTCGTAAATCTTTAAAAATATGGAATTGTATAAAACAAACTGTCAATATTGTCAATTTTCCGCGAGATAACCGTATTACCCGAACGGAAGCGCGGAGCCTAACGCGCTAAATTGGGCCCTGGCTTCATTTGCGCGCAGCCCCGTTGTATTTAGGCAGATATCTGGGTCAACCCTGGCAACCAAGCCCGGCAATCCAGACTAGCCCAGTTACCCCATAGGCGGTGGTGGTGGGGGTGCATATAACACCCCTGCCCGGGTATTGCCTGTAAACTACCCCCTCCCTCTGTACGTCAGGGGTACACCAACCCCTTGACTTGACATTATCTAACCTGAAAAGTAAAGAAATGGAAAAATTGTTTTTTTGTCTCGATTTTGTTTACAAGCACCACTACAATGTAGCATGCTGGTATCATGGCGTCCTTTAGAATGTTCTAGTTTTACTACCCTTCTTAGCTCGAGTGTTAACACTATTTAAAAAAAATATCGTTTTAATATATAGCTCCATAGCTTCCATGATGTAAATGACCTTCCAAGCTGAAAACAGTACAGATTTTAAAACAGCGACCTCTGGAATCAGAGTCGAGGACCTTACCGCTCTGCCGCGGGGTCGTCTTCTCTTTTTGAAGAAGGCTTTCTTTTCACTCGAAAAATATAATAAAAAAAATTCCCACAGCTAAAAATGTACTGTTGTTTCTAGGCCAATTTACAAATAGATCAGATATCCTAAAATGGATAGAAAAATTGCGACACAGACAAAAATTATCGTTTTTGCTGAATCAATTATCTGTCGCTTGTTTCATTGGCGCTCACAGAATCATTAATTTAACCCTTTCATACCTTGAATTAAAACTAGTAGATTTTGATAAATCATCGTTATTTTTTTTTCAATACTTAAGTTATTACTCCATTAATTTTAAATAACATCAGGTCTCATAGGGCGTTTTTCACTTTAAATGATAAATTATACCCTGTATCATTTTTGTTTATCAATTCGAAAAAAAATATATAAAAATTATACAATAAAAAAAATAGCTTCAAAACCTACATTAAATTTAAGGGGTGCGAATGTTGAGATCAATCACATAATATAAATAAGGCTACCGCCTGTAAGGGTAGCTAAAATTCAATGAAAAATATGGAGCCCAAAGTTAATAAGGAACTCCAGTGGAAAATATGGCTTATAAACTATATGCATATTCACATAGATCAACATACGCCGATTCTGAATATATTAGTTTTTTTTTTTTTTTATATGAATACCTCACAAGAGTCCCAACTGCTCCCAACCGTCTGGAGCCAGTGAGACTATGACATTACCAATTGGGGAATGTTGTGAGGCTGAAGGTATTGGGGAGGGGAAGGAGAAGGGGAAGAGGAAGGTTGGGAATACCTGGCTATTCAGATCTGGTCACCAAACACGGCTAAAAGCCATTTCAAGCAACGTTTCAATTCTGAATGGTGGTCTTTCACCAGGGCGATACTGAGAGTATCTTCCACTCTGGAACGTGCGCAAATATACTATATATTATTTTTAAATGAATTAATTGTGAAACAACACAAATTAATTAAATAAAATTACTTGCGCACGCCGGGATTTGAACCCGCGACCTTCGGATTCGTAGTCGAGAGCCTTACCCCTCGACCATGGAGGCCGTCAAATTAATTAAGTTATATTAATTAAGTTATATTAATTATACGTAGAATTTATAAATCGTTATTTAAAAGTATATAAAACCCATCTCATTAAAACGCCCTGTTTCGTTTGTGTTATTGGAACGACGTCACGCGGTTGTTCGCGCCTAAATTCTTTCTATGTAAACTTATTCCGTTTGACCGTACGACGCTCGTGTGACGTCACGCGGTAATCGCTACTTAAAAAAAATAACTTTTATAATTCATTTAATTTAAACACGAACTTTAAAATAAATACTAGTATTTAAGTTATAAGGTCAACATTGATTGAAATAACGGACTGTAGTTCCTTATTGGAAAACGAAAACCGCCAATTTGTGTTCGCTCTAGATTGAAATGAAAAAATGCGTGGTACGAAAAGGTTAATTATCTTCTTATGATAATTTTAAAAACATAAATTATGTTTTTGCGCTCGTTGACCACTTGTTTACGATCTCTATTTGTACATCATTGTAGGTAAGTTTGTACGTTGTTTGCACCAAATAGTAATAGGAGCGGGTGTAGTAACCCCCGGTGTTATGAGAAAAGTTCAAGTGAATGGAATAAGTTCAATGCTCCTGTATTGAAAGCTACCCATATCCAGCCCAATGGAACTTTAACGACCTCTTCGATTGCGAAAGTTCAGAAAAAATTCCGTTAAGGGATTACGAAGATTATTTCCGACTTAATGTTTATGTTCGAAATTGTAAATGGTAGTATGGACAGCCTTGGGGCGCTATTCCCGTTCTTTTTAAGGAAGATTCCTTACGTTTTTCCTTAGGGTTGAAAACTTCTTGATTAACTGCGGAATTCCGGTGAGACCATACTCCTAAATAGATTGTCAAGAGATTATGTGAAAACACAAATTGATGAAATATCTTCAAGTGACATAAGATTTTGAACTAAAACTTTTAAAAACAATTAAATTATATTATAATTAATTTTAATTTCGTTTTTAAATATCATAAATAAGCCTTTTAACGAAGAATCACGTTTTATAAAAAGGTTCCTACCTCATTAGATAGTAATGACCTTGTCTCTAGTTCTAAAAGTGACATTTGAATTTGTGCTGAACCGAGGAGATTGGTCATTCCACTTATTTCAAAAACTCGGTTCCAATTTCGAGTGTTGCCACATGGACTCGATTCCTCGGACTCGGTCTTCATTCATTTCGTTTCGCATAGGTCCGCCGTTCCGGAATCAAAAATCGTTCATATTACACTAATGAATATGGACGCCTTTCGTTTCTGACTCCAATCCAAAACCTTTGCCGTTCCTTGAGTGTGAGTTCGAAACGAGTGAATCCGGATTTGCGAACTCGGAGTGAATCCACCGCCTTCGGAATCGAATTCATTGGACTCGGCCGGTCGTACCGATTCTTTTCAATGCTGCCCTTGACGTGAATTGTCAAAAATTGTCAACATCTATATAGTGTTTAATAATGTTTACTAACTAATTATGTTTAAATTAAATAATAACGTAATTGGTAACATATTAATATTGAGTTTTCTCTTGTTAAAACATCGCAAATACTAACATTTTTGATGAATGTCGCTCTCTGAATTCAGCTGACAGCTGTCATCCGAGAGAATCGCAGCCGCAGTTACGTAAGAAGGCTTTATAACCCTAAGGAATAACGTAAGGAATCTTCCTTAAAAAGAACGGGAATAGCGCCCCTGGTTTAATTAACCTCATTCAATTTCATATACCTTCGAGAGCAACTTGCACCAAAATCCCGTTTAAATGTAACAACACAAGGACTGAGCATTACATACACTCGCTTGTACCTAGCTTACATGAAGTTAGTAATAGATACGCCGATGTGGCGGATCTATTTAACTGCACGGAAGGTAAGTACAAGAAGGCTATAACTATCATATCTTTTCAATCAATATTAATTTAACCTAAGTACTATATGTTCTATATGTACGTATTTTTTACTTTTATATCATTCATAAACTTTTATTCTTTATGTACTCCCTGATGTTATATGAATATATTCACGAACATTAATATATTCATATAACATACACAACCTTGTGAGTGTAGGTATCTTTTGTTGAATAAATAATTACATCGAAGTTGTGCTCGGTACATTCGTTCCACTACTTAAGGGGAGAGGGACCATGTATTAATTCAAAATAATGATAATATTATTACGCAACACGATAAACATAATGTTTTTCAACAGAAAAATATGTATTACGACTACGAAAATATGTATGATGTGTACCCGGCCTTGCTCAGGATTTTTTTGTTGTTTTTGAAATGAAGTTATGAAGTTGTGAATTCTTGTTTGTCGTTTGGGTGCCATCATTGATTTGACAGCGAAAGCAAAGTATTGTGACGACGATTACATCTGTAAACAAAGAAACATTAATTTAAATTTTTTATTTATTCCAAACATTTATTTTTTTCGAAATATATCTAAATAATAAAGTCCTTAAGTAGGTACCCATTCATGTTTTCCATTTTGAAAATATTCTACCCAAACAAACCTTCTTCTTTTGAATATGTAATCTGTGGCTAACCAGAGTGGTATATCTATGGGCTAACCTCAATCCAACATGGCGGGTTGAATGTTTTTCATACTACTTTTAAAACGTTATAGCAACAGTTTTACAAATTGGATTTCATTCAAACTACTCTCTAAACCTTCCCGGCACTAATAAGAAAAACACTGTGCTATTTTCAACGTAACCGGTCCAGTAATTTTCGAGAAAATCGAAGACAGACAGACAAACATTATTTTTTACACATAGATTTTTTAAATTTACGTACGCTTAGTAGCATTAAAATTTATCGAGATCAAATCAGAAATATGACTTTTTCTGACCGTCCCACAAGCCTTTATAATGTGTCTTTTTTGGTCTACACAAATGTTTTCAGCTCACATCGTTATTCCATCATGAGCTATAAAAAAGCCTTGACAAATCAATTTAAAGCGCTTTATGCCACAGGAAATTTTGTGCATCAACTATTAGCTATTTTTTAGTTCAACGTAATTTTCATCATAAGCTGTCCATGAAAAGTTCGTCTTAGTTTTTCAAAATAGCTGAAAATTCTTTTACAAGTATCTTCTACAGAAGATTTTCCCGATAAATCTGGCCGATTCATCACATTTTCTTTTGTGATTTGTGAGAGTTTTTGTTTCGATGAATTATTAAGGGCTGCGGAAGGTTTTTTTTTATTCAATGCAATAACCACTTCGCCCAGCTGCCGGCTAAATATTGCGAAATAAAAACTTGAACGAAAAGTGTAATAGGAAATACTGAAAATGTCTGGAAAAGGTTACGGAGCGAATTACACAATGATGTTTGAACGAACCCAATTCGATTCAAACGAAAAATATACATAAAACGGTTTTGTAATTCGAACTAGGAAATTATTTTAAAAACGTGTTTGTTATTATACTTAACAAAGGAGAGATTAAATCAAAATGTAGATATCAAATTACATAATGTAATAATGTTACAATATCTACCCATGAATCATTATTGTATTCACTCTGTATCTCTCATGAATGTTTGTCCTCGATTTCCTCGAAAATTACTCGACTGGTTTCGCTGAAAATAGCGCAGTTTGTTCTTATTAGTGCCGGGATAGTTTGGAGAGTAGTTTGAATGAAATTCAATATGTAAAACTGTTGCTATAACATTTTTAAAATTAGTATGAAAAACATTGAAGCCGCCATGTTGTGTTGAGGTTAGCCACAGATTACATATTCAAAAGAATGTTTGTTTGGGTAGAATATTTTCAAAATGGAAATCACAAGTAGGTGCCTAATTAAGAACTTTTTTTATTTAGATATATTTTGAAAAAATTAAGGTTGGAGTGAAATAAAATTGATAGTCGTCTTAAGGCATTACTTTAGCTTTCAAATCAATTATGGCAACCAAACGGCAACTAAGAATTCACAACTTCATAACTTTATTAAAAAAAAAATCGCGAACAAGGCCGGGTACATATCAGCTAGTCAATTATATATATATATAATATATTTTTTAAGTAATTAAATTATTATTATTTGTAATCCTTTTTTATTAGTACTAGTTAAGTTGTTACCCGTGAAAAATCATGGGATACAACATTACGATGAAAACTGAGAATTTTCAAATATAGAATAAAAGTAATCGTCTTGTAAAATACATTGTTGTTAAGTACTTCTTAGATTTGTAAAGTTTATTTTTATGATTTGAATAATTTTCCATATCAGTTCCAATTTTAAAAATATAACGCATAAGGAAATTATATTTCTTATGTTACTAATCTGATTTATTTTATCTTACGATGAAATTAAAAGAATGTGGGACACTTTGATACTTTAATTTTTTTTTTATGTGGATACCACACAAAAGTCCCAACTGCTCCCAACCGTCTGGAGACAGTGAGACTATGGCATCCCCAATGGGGGTTGTGAGGCTGAAAGTATTGAGGAGGGGAAGGAGATGGGAAAGAAGAAGGTGGGGAAGTACCCGGCTATTCAGATCTGGTCACCAAACACGGCGAAGGCCATTTCGTTGATTCTGAATGGTGGTCTTTCACCAGGGCGATACTGACAGTATTCTATCGACTTTGGTTTTATGATAACACGTATGAATCAGCATACTTAAAAGTCATATGTTTTTTTAATGTAATTAATTAATAAAAATATATATTTGTAGGTTATGTTAGATTTCGCTTACCGGCTACATTTGTTTTATAACATTATATCACTTTTAAAAAGTTTGCCGATTCATACGTGTGTTGATTTATCCGGTCACCATTAAGTTTATCTACCCGTACTCGAGAGATCTCTCAATCATCGTCCTCTCAAGTAGTGATATTCATTCATGATTTTACCCCATATCAACATTTAATTTACAATACAAATTAAACAAACGGTTGTTTTAAATTAATTTCTGAAGAATATTGGCATCAATGTTCTTGCAAATCAACGCAAAATATAATTTTGCATTGGTGTACATTTCCCCACCTTCTCTTCCGCGGAGGCTCGAAGCGTCAGGTGGAAGACCAGATCTTAGTAGCCAGCTTCCCCAAACCTTTCTATCTCATTTCTCTTTCTCTCCACCACATTCCTCTCACCTCACGATAATACTATGGACTAGGAGATTAAATTGACACTGCACTCCCCGGCGCTGATAAAACAGTACAGTTTTGAACTCACGTAAAAAGGACACAGTATGTTCATCGTGGTACAAAATGAATTGCAGACTCTTTTGCCTAAGATGGGAAATTACCATTTCTACTATTCGCGTCTACACGGCGATTAACATAGGACTCTAGGACATTAATATTGAAGATGCCATAGGATAATCCCCCCGGGCAGTTGAGACACTACGTTTTCGCTACCCTTATTCATTGAAATTCTAATAGCAATACGAAATTGTTTAAAATTCCAAAAAAAAAAACAAAAATTTATGTACACAAAAACGAACTACACACAGGAACTAGGCGCTTGAATTTCCCATCGGAATTAAACTCTTCCCTTTCTGAAAATTATTTTTGCTAAACTTCATATAGGGTGAAAAACTTTTAAATAATTTTGTTTTGAACTTTTGCAACGAAATTATTTTTTCAGTGTCAGTTAACCCTCAACAAAAAGTTCGCATGTTGTATCATGATTAATTATTCATAATTTATCACTTTTGTTTCGTTATGAGTAAACTCGTCATCAATCTTGTTTAGCTATATATTGTGGAAAACAGGGACATATCCACTGAACGGAAAATCACTAGAAATGTGACCTATAAAAATAATAACATAGAATTTATATAGCCCAGTTAATATTACTCCTAAAATACTCCTTAGGTACTTATTCATTTAATAAAATTACAAAATATTATACAGTATATACAAAGCGATATAAAAAGAATACATTCACAAAAATAGGAACATTTTAAGACAGGAGTCGGGTTATGTTTAGCAATAACTGATTTTACTTTTAAATAAAAAACGGAGGAAACCGAAACCAAACAACTAACGTACAAATATTACTTCCTATTCTTTATCTTATTATCTACAAACAGATACGGAAAATATTACACAGTTTTATTAGAAAATTTAAGTTTAGAGAAGATATAATTTTTACAGTTGCCATGTTTTGTGAAAAGCAGGGGAGAAAGTGAAGCCGATCGGAATTGGGCAGTGAAACGCCCGGAAAATTAACAATATCCCGACATATTGTTAATTTAACAACAGATTTATCGAGTCCGGACACTCGATAAATCTGTCGTTCCGGAAGTGAAACGTTACTGGTAACAAATTAACTTCTGTCCAATGAAAGATTTACGTTTAGCTCACATTGCAAAAGTGCAACTATGTAATTCCGGTCATTGCGAAATCAGGAAAACTGCAATTAATATTGCTGTACGTCAACATGACGGCAAGCTGAAACCTACTGTGTGTACAAAATGGAGTTGACGTAAAAACATTATTTAAAATTTCGATTTTCCTTTTAACATTATTTATGAATATTTTCCTCCCACTCACTATTTTTAATTTTTAACAATAAGGAACTCCAGTGAAAAATATAATGAAAATTACATAAATTTACTTTGTATAGCACCACTTTATTTGAACACCATTCTACTAAAAATAAAATTAATTCACTTAGCATAAAAACATTTTATTTGAATACCATTCTACTCAAAATAAAATAAATTTACTTAGTATAACACCACTTTATTTGAACACCATTCTACCCAAAATAAAATTAATTCGCTTAGCATAAAAACACTTTATTTGAACACCATTCTACTCAAAATAAAATAAATTTACTTAGTATAACACCACTTTATTTGAACACCATTCTACTCAAAATAAAATAAATTTACTTAGTATAACACCACTTTATTTGAACACCATTCTACTCAAAATAAAATAAATTTACTTAGTATAACACCACTTTATTTGAACACCATTCTACTCAAATAAAATGGTGTCATACCAAGTGAATTTATTTTATTTTTAAATGAATATCCACAAAGTTTTAGCAGTACACCAACAATATTTAAAATATTATCACTTAAAAACTATATATGCATATAGATCAAAAAAGTCGATTCGGAATATATGAGTTTTATTATATATAATTAATTATACGTAGAATTTATAAATCGTTATTAATAAAAAAACATCTCATAAAAACGTCCTGTTTCGTTGGTACCATTGGAGTGACGTCATGCGGTCGTTCGCGCCTAAATTCTTTTTGTGTTAATTCATTCTTCTAACTTTGAGAATTAATTTAACTTAGAAAAAAGAACATATATTTTTTTTTTTTAATTGGTACCTTTTTAAGTTGGAGTTTCACATAGATAACAAAAAAATGGAAAGGAATTCTTGATTGAAATGTATGAAAAACACAGTATGACGCCCTTTATGGCCCTATATAATCCCCCTATGGCCCTATACAGGGTGTATCGGCACGTACCCGACAAACTTTAACCAGCGATTCCTGAGCATATTTGGAGTAAAAAATGTTATGGCCACTTTTCTGTCCGGTAACTTTTTTTTTCTATAAAAAATTTATTATTCATATTTTCACCACACGTCACCACTGTTTTATCTTTTGTCAAACTGTAAAAGCAACGTCGCAAATCAATACGCGTTTCAAACGCGAACACGTCAAGAATGCATGGGTGAATTAATGTTGCCAGATTGCTAAATTTAATAATTATAAAATTTTATTTTATTTAAAACTTCGTAATTTTTTTAAAAACTCGACAAAAAATTACCACTAACTAACTAACCAACTAACCATCACGCCGTTTCCCCGCAGGGGTAGTCAGAGAGGACGAACCGCCAAACATCTCGATCTTGGCATACACTTCTTGCTTCATTCACATTCATACAACGCCTCATACATTCTCTTCTGTTATTCCGACTTCTGACATGGCCCGACTCGAGTATTTGATTCACTTGATCGTGCCATGTCTTCCTCGGGCGTCCCCGGGCTCTTCTTCCATTCACATTCGCATCATGTATTCTCCTAACACTCCTTTCTTCGTTCATTCGCTCTACATGCCCAAACCATCTAAGCGTCCCTTTCTTAATCTTGCTCACTACGCTTACATCAGCCTTGCACTCTTTACGAATCTCAACACTTTTCACTCGATCATACATGGTTTTACCACACATTCGTCTCAGAGATCTCATTTCTACAGCATTCAGTCTACTTTCATCCTTCCTCTGCCAGTTCCATGCCTCACTGCCATACATCAGGTTGGTATCAGCACTCTATTGTGGACTGCTAGCTTCGCTTCTTTGGACAACTTTTTGTTTGCGCCAACCGCGTTCAGTCCTCCGTTAATGGAGTTTCCTGCATTCACCCTTCTTTCAATATCCCTATCAGTCTTTCCATCTCTCGTAAACATACTTCCCAAATACACAAACTCATCTACCTGCTCCAAGTATTCGTCATTCACAACTATATTGCACACTGTCTTCGTACTCTCTCTTTCAAACACCATGACTTTAGACTTACTTACATTCATCATTAGCTCATTCTTCATACATACTTCGTTCATCCTAGATACGAGGGACTGTAGATCTTCCATACTGTTAGCAATCAGCACCGCATCATCAGCATACAACAGACAACATACTTGCAACAGACTACTCATTTTCGCGCCCAGGCCCACCTCTTTCAATTCTTGCACACAATTATCCATGTATAGATTGAATAACCACGGTGACATTACGCAGCCTTGCTTAACACCTTTGTGATGTCAAACCACCCCGTAAAATCACCGTTTGCCCTAACACATGCAACGCTTCCCTCGTACAGCGATGCGATTGCCTGTATAAGATTTGTATTCACACCATACTTAGACAACACCTTCCATAACTTTTTCTGTCAACTCTGTCGTATGCTTTTTGTAGATCTACAAAAGCACAGAAAAGTTTCTGTTTTTTTGCCAGAAACTCTGTGAGCATACGCAACGAGAAAATCTGATCCATGCACCCCCTTCCACTCATAAATGCGCCTTGCACATCCCATATTTTATCCTTTGTTTTCATTTTTTAAAATTATAGTGGTAATTGTTTTCAACAATTACCACTATAATTTTAAAAAAATATTCTTAACCATACGCCATTTCGCAGCAGGCTCGTACACACCCTTTTTTATTCTGAATTTTGACATGGCCCGACTCACGAAGGTACCAATTTGATTCACACGATTTTGCCATGTCATCCATTCCCGACTTATAATTATATTATAACTCCTTTCATCGTTCAGTGGAAGGGACTCTCGCCCTGGTGAAAGATCATAATTCAGAATTGAAACGTTGCTTGAAATGACTAGCCGTATTTGGTGACCAGATCTGAATAGCCAGGTACTTCCTCACCTTCCTCTCCTTCCCTTAGCCATACAACTTACCCCAATTCAACATAATAATTGTGTAGGTACTCGTATATCGGATTTTGGTAGCTGTTATTGGGAGATACAAATATCGATATTAAAAATAATAATCAAATGTATGTTCCTCTTTTAAATTAATGCGTTTACTCATAAACTCCACTCCGTTGAATGTGCGAATAAATTTCAATTGAAAGCAGGTGCTCAGATCAATAAAGCCATAGCATAATAGCATTGAAAGCAGGTGCTAATTAAGTCAAATTAAAGTGATTAAAAACCCATCTGGCAACATTTTATTTGAGTTCGTTGAATAATATTCTTACGTTCTGGGGGGCTTTTAGCTCGTCAGTATTCGTCTCATTTTTTACTATTATTATTTAGTGTGTAGGAAAGAGCCAAGACGCTTTTCGACACACTTGCTAATAACAGCTGTTGCCTTCACGCACGTGCATTGATATGAATGACATTGTGAGAATTTTACCAAATAAATAATAAATGAAAATGCGGACATGTAGGTTATGTAATATTTTTTATTGGAGCATTTGTTCGAAATGACTGCCATTATTTTCAATGCAAGCGTGCAGTCTTGTTATATTTTGAATATTTAAGTTTACAGGATTTACTTTCATTTCTGCAGCGGCCACCATCACTCGTTCGAGCAGGTGCTCTCTTGAGGCGATTGGCTTAACATACACTTTTTCCTTGAGAGCCCCCCACAAGTAGTAATCCAGGGGGGTCAGATCGGGTGATCTCGGTGGCCAGGCAATGGTCGGACTTCCACGGCCTATCCAACGACCAGGAAACTCGACGTCCAAGTAGTTCCGCACGGCAATAGAGTAGTGTGGTGGGGCTCCATCATGCTGGAACCACATTCTCCGTAGTGATTCGAGGTTCACATCTTCCAGAATCTCGCCCAGTTGCTCTTGTAGGAACTCCAAATACATCGGTCCATTTAGTCTGGGGGGCAACTCGATTGGACCGAGTATTTGATTTCCTAGGATTCCTGCCCACATGTTAATGGAAAATCTGTCCTGGCTCGACGAACAAGCTTGGGGTTTTGTTCAGCCCAATGGTGCAAGTTGTGCACATTTAGCACTCCTGTTTTAGTGAACTGTGCTTCATCGGTAAACAATATGTTTTTCATGAAGTCTGCATCCCTCATGACATTATGCAGCATTCTTCTGCAGTATACGACTCTGGAAAAGTTATCATTCTCCAGGAGGCCTTGGCAGCGCCTGTAGTGGAAAGGTTTGAGCCCGTGCTTCTTCAAAACTCTCCACACCGCCATGTGTTCCCTGTGTCCTATCATCAGAGCGATCCGACGCACGGACAGCGTGGGATCTTCGGTGATCAAGTTGAGGATTCTCTGCTCAACTGCCACAGGAACAATATTGTATCCTCCGCCGGCGCCTTCAATCCGTCCGATGCCATTGTCACGCAGTCGTTGATACATCTGAAACAAAACAACTTTTATTATTCAGCTCAGTAGTAAATGTCAAATAAATGAACGCGGGCTTTTGCACTCATTTTATTTTTAAATAACACTTATTTTAGGCACATATTAGAAAACTTAGGTTTTCTCTTCATTTATTTCATTTTTTACAGTTAAATGTACACGGTGTTTTAATTCATGTTTTTCTTAACTAGGAATGGTTGATATCTTAGATTCACAGGGATGAAATTGAATTGTAAGTCATTTAAATAATCACATGGTGAGAAAGGGAGTGAATTTAATTGCAGTGAATGATGCATTTATTAGATATTAAAATTAAACTTTTTAAAACGCCGTTTCGTGACCATTGATTACAAATCACCTAAAGTTCGATTTACATTTTTAAAGTTGGTAGCCCCTTGTTATGTTTTTAATGTCCCAATGATTAAATTTCAAAACAGCTTTTTGGCATTATCAATGAATGTAAATAGTTTCAATAAACAAATGATTTACAAACCTGTACAAAGGTGCTATGGTGTGGGACGAGTCTTTCAGGAAACCTCATCCGATACTCTCTCACGGCTGCTCGTGAATTCCCATTGCAAAGTCCATAAACAAACACAATATCTGCTTGGTCAGCAGGTGAATAATTGAGAGACATATTTCAACAGTAAAAAAACTTCAAAACTTAGATAACAAAACAACAACGAAAGTAGGTAAAGGTTGTGACAAGCGAACTTCCAAAACAACACTGAACACTGACATTAGACGGGTAGCGGGAACGACACACTTGACTTGAGATAGATGATATGCGTGAAAGAGATAGCAGTAGTGCGGCGTTGCCATTTATTTCACCCCTATTCTGTGGACAGTGAGGGAGTGTGGAGATTTTATTTATTTTTTATTTTTTATAGAAAAAAAAAGTTACCGGACAGAAAAGTGGCCATAACATTTTTTACTCCAAATATGCTCAGGAATCGCTGGTTAAAGTTTGTCGGGTACGTGCCGATACACCCTGTATAGCATCGATGTCGGGAGTGAGTTCTCCTGTTTTCTAATACTGTTTTTATTTATGGCTTGAAATTTGTTTTATTGCTAACGGTACTATTTACTAATATGTTTTTAAAAACTACTTCTCGGGTTGGTTTATTACCCTCTGTAAGACGGATTACATTGCGTTTATTTACTGAATCAATGAGTTTTTTAAAATTATATAATGGCAATCGTGTCAGCTTTTATTTGAACAGATGGTTCTTTCTAGTTTAGTTATTTCCCTATGATTTTCGTCTTGTTTGCTAAGATTAATTTTATAGCAGTTTTTGTACTATAGTTACATGGACTACGGATAACCAGGTACATTTTTGTTGGGTCTTAAAAATATTTTATTATGTTATAATAGGTACACATCAGGGTAAAATCCTTCTTAGATTTCGCCTTGGATGTCTGCGATAAAATTCCCAGTTACATTTTACCCTGGTATTTTATATGTGCTTCCTATTTACATTCATGGTTATATACTATTACCGCATATAATTAATTTGGGTTTATTAGAGGAGAGTCAGCCTTTTTCTTTAATTGATTATTCATTACGTACTTTTCTTCTACTCTGCTTATTAATCGATTAATTTCTAATTATTCTAATTTATCTAATTTTTTACACTTATTGTACATATGTAATATAGTAACATCTGTGTCTTTATGAAATGAATGGTGATTGTCTGTTAGATGGTTAGCTACTTTCGTCGGGTCCTTTTTATTGTTTACCTATCTAGAAAAGTGTTCTCTTATCCTGGTGTAAAAGGCTCTGCCCGTTTGGCCTACGTGATATGCCGGGCAATCTCCGCAGTTAATCATGAATATTCCAGAACTGCAAAAATTTTCCCTTTTATCTTTATTATTAATGAGAATTTTTCGCAATGAGTTTTCATTCTAAAATGCTGTATTACACTTTTTATTATTAACTAATCTTGCTATTTTATTTGAAATCTCGCCTATATAAGGGAGTTTTGATCACTCTTTGTTGAGTTTCTTTTCATTATCTATTGTGAAACCTTCTGTTATTTATACAAAGTTAGTTTTTTATTCTTTTTGTTAAGGAGGGAATCTATTATCTCGCTAGTATATCCATTATTATTTGCTATTACTTTGATAGTATCTAACTCTTTTTTATAATTAATGTTATTTAATGGTACATATGATAGTCTGTGTACGAGAGAATGAAAGACCGAAAGTTTATGTGATATGTGATGTCTTGATGTGTTGTGTATGATATAATCACTATATATCTGTTTCCTGTATACTGAAAATTCTAGTTTTTTTTTTTTTTATGATCTGAATCCCGATGTCAAGGAAATTAATTTAATCACCTCCTATCTCCATTGTAAACTGAATTGACTTATTTATGGGTTTATTTCTTTAAGGAATAGGTCTAGTCGTCTATGGGTTCGTGTCCATACCAGTAAATTCACTTCTGATGTAAATACAATCTTGACCACATGTAATACGTTTGTAAAAAATTAATACCATAAAAAAATGCTTTCTGTGATGAACCCTCAATGCCCGCGACTATGCGGACAACCGAATGTACATAAAGAAGGCATGCCGGTACGCCCAGTAGTCTCATATCATTCAGCCCCAGCGTACGAATATTAATATGGAATTCCACCATGAATTGACAGTTTCAAAATTAGAAATAACTAAACCTTAACTTACACATGCTGTGAACGTTTCATACTATAGTGTTAATAGACATTTTCGCCAAAGTTTGTAAGTTTTTTTTAACTTATTCATGGTAACGGAATGAAAAAATATCATGGCCCAAGTTCGTAATAAAAAAAACATTTTGCTGAAATATTGCTTTCACTAACTTACTACTAGAAAGAGGAATCTGCTGGCTATATAAATTAGTTAATCTACTCTTAATTTCAGTGAAAAAATAATATTCATATCTTTCTTATCTTTTCTTATCTCTTCTTATCTTTTCTTATCTTTTCTTATCTTTTCTTATCTTTTCTTATCTTTTCTTATCTTTTCTTATCTTTTCTTATCTTTTCTTATCTTTTCTTATATTTTCTTATCTTTTCTTATCTTTTCTTATCTTTTCTTATCTTTTCTTATCTTTTCTTATCGTTTCTTATCTTTTCTTATCTTTTCTTATCTCTTCTTATCTCTTCTTATCTTTTCTTATCTTTTCTTATCTTTTCTTATCTTTTCTAAATTTTTCTTATCTTCTCTTATCTTTTCTTATATTTTCTTATCTTTTCTTATCCTTTCTTATCTTTTCTTATCTTTTCTCATCTTTTCATATATTTTCTTATATTTTCTTATATTTTTATATCTTTTCTTATCATTTATTATCTTTTCTTGTCTTTCTCTGTAATTATTATGTTTTATTTTGTTTATTTCTGTAACTTCACTTTATTATTTAGCATCTCCCTTGACTTTGACAAACCTTGACTTCCACGTCCTGTGAACATTTAATACTATAGTATAGGCATTTTCGCCAAAGTTTGTACATGTTTTTAAATTATTCATGCTCACGGAATGGAAAAATCTCATGCCAAGTTCGTGATAAAAAAATAATAATATTGAATTAATCAACATTTTGCTGAAATATTGCTCTCATTAACTCACTAATTGAATAAGGAATCTGCTGGCTTCATAAATTAGTTAATCTGCTCTTAATTTCACCAAAAAAAACAAACTTTCATCAAAATATCTATGCGTGTTAAAATTATTTTAAAACTTTATTTTTAAAGTAAATTAAGAATATTTTTTTATATACCCGTCAGATTCCTCATTCTATTAGTGAGTTAATGAGATCAACATTTCTGCAAAATATTGATTAATACAATATTTATATCATGAACTCGGGTATAATAATTTTCCATTCCTTTACCATGAAACTAAGCTGATTAAATTGATGAGATAATTTTATCGCTTAAAGGAGCCTTTATCAGCTTTAAAATGTATACTTTTCATCTATTTAAAATACAACGAATTTAATCTTACGCACTCAAAATTAATTACAAAATCAAACTTTAATAAATTGAATGTAGAAGTGGGACATGATAAAAATCTTAATAATTTATTACAAATATATGCAGATTCGACAGTTGTGCTCAACTGACTAAATAAAGTAACTTAATAAGTTCGCCTGATAAAAATATATAACTTTTCAATATTGTATAACACATAGCTATTAAAAAATATATCTAAATGGTGGGATATGGAAAAAGAGCAACGTACAAACTTTGACTAAAATGCTCCAATACTTATTTACACCCCAGTGCAATTTTTTATAATGTAATATTTGTTAACGCTCTGTAAATGTTTCAAACAATAAATACATTACAGATTTCTTCATCTTCAACCAGTGGCGTGCATTGCTTTACTACCAAGGGTATGTTGTGCGTAGTTTTTAATTGAATATTTTAAAACGGCTCTTTTATTATCATCTTTTGCTGATTGTTGCGGCCAACTTATTTACAAAATTTATGGAAAAAAACATTTTGATCAGAAATTAGACGTATTTTTCTGTTCAATTTTTAATTATTTTATTGAGATTTAAAAATCTCATTGTAGTATTTAATCATTGAATAAAATAATATTAACATAACCTAAATGAAAAATGAAACCGGAAAAAACAACAGAAATTAAAAAGATTTCTGTCGCATCTGGGACTCGAACCCAGGACCTCTGCCTTTCCGGGGAAACCGCTTTACCAACTTCGCTAATGATACCAGTTCAATTTATGCCATCGATATCATATTTCATATTAAAGATTTGTCAATATTATTCTCCATTTTTATCATTATTATAGGTTATGTTAATATTATTTTCTTCAATGATTAAGTATTTTTCTATTATCGTTTATTTTCTTCACACGATTCGTTTTTCTAGGGGTAAAGGCACAGCTTTTCAGCTTTTGTGGGCTGCACGCCACTGTCTTAGACAATTAAATTATTTGATCAACAGTTGATGTTTCGACGTGCCTTGCGTCTCTCTATCTGAAGCAATTAAAGTTTGTTTAGAGACGACCTTAGTCAAAAATTAGACACACACTCCACAGCCCAGTCACAGGCAAAATAATACTTCAATAATAGCTTCGTTGATTTTATTATAAAATAATAATTAAATCTTGAGTTTCAGAATCTCCATGTGAAGCTCCATTGAATCAAGTTGTCAAATAATAATAATTATATATTTTATCCCACACAAAATGCCTTTTGTCGTGATTTCTATTGAGATAGATCTCGAGTGATTTTTCACAAAAGAATATTGTGAGTGACTAGTTAGTAACAAAAGCGAATCTGTGATGGTGGAACTTATTCGCTAGGCAAAAACGTTTTAATTTAATATTTAATACTTACAATATAATCCTTTGTTAGTGAATATCATTCATTATGAATTTTAATGCCAGGTATTAAAATTCAACACGCAACGTCATGCACGTTTGAACGTACATACTTACCTTAATCTTGAAAATCGTACATTTTTAATGATTTATCTATATGCTTTTCAATTACGCTTTGAATATGATTAAATATTAAAGATCTTTACATACTTTTATTATGTGATACCGCACAAGAGTCCCAACCGTGTGGAGCCAGTGAGACTATAACATTCCCAATCGGGATATATTTGTGAGGCTGAAGGTATTGATGGGGGGAAGGAGATGGGAAAGAGGAAGGCGGGGAGGTACCTGGCTATTCAGATCTGGTAATTAAACAAGGCTAAAGTCATATCAAGCACCGTTTCGATTCTGAATGGTGATCTTTCACCAGGACGATACTGACAGTATCTACCACTCTGGAAATAACACAAATTAATCAAATAAAATTAACTTGCGCATGCCGTAATTTGAACCCACGACCGACGGATTCGTAGCCAAAGACCGTAACCACTCAACCACGGAGGCCGACCTTATTTTAATAACAACTTGAAACACGATAATCACGGAAAAAATCTATTGATTCTTGCAAAATACTATTCTGTATTAATTTTATATTTTTAATCCCACAGTCGCTGCGCACCCTGGCAGCTAACAGATTCCTAAGATTTGCACGCTTTCACGGTTTAGTAAGTTTTTGTAAGAACTATTTCTTAGAACAGAAAGTTTCATAGGTGCTGAATTTATATCACATGTATAGGATTCATTTAGGACTCGCTCTCGGGCAGTATTAAAACGGACGGATCGATTTTTTAGCACGGAATTTAGATAACGCGCTGCTTAAAGTGTGGTAAAATTATAAATACAAGTTTGTCTTATTATCTTTTAGTTTGTTTTATTTTAGTTCAATGCAGAAAACTGCCACTGCCTACAAATCTACCCTTACTTTGAAAACTTTTTTCAAGGATAAATTCCCATAAGGAAGAAGTAGTCGGGAAAGAACCAGGAAGTATTTTTATTGGTTTAATTTTTGTTATACTTTACAAGAAATCCCCTAGCTGTTCTTTTGTAGGAGTTGTTGCTCGGAGTCAAGGGACCTACTGGCTCAAATGTTCCGAAGTAATCCAATTCAAAGCAAACAACGAAGTAGATCCTTTACTTATCCAACTATGCATTCCTGAACACAAATTCACGGTAAACAACCCTTAACTCAACAACTTCATCAGCGATTGGATGGGTGATGGAGCTAAAGCACTGTCCAGATTCGGAAAATGCGTTTTTTGCCCTAAAATTTGGAATAGACTACCACATAAACTAAGACGGATAAAAGACATTCAAAATTAAACTCGAAACTCATCTAATAATAATAATTGGATGATTTGTATAGCGCCGTTCTTGAGAAAAATCACCTCAAGGGTGATGTACAAATATTACCTCCTATTTATTATCTATCTAATTATGCACAAACAGATACAGAAAAACGTACTTACCTGCAGCTGGCAGGTCGCTTCAGGTGAACAGTTTTATTAAAAAATTTAAGCATAGAGAAGATGTTTACAGTTGCTATTTCATCCTCCTTTTCTATTGACTAAACTTCACGAAAGTCGTCAGACACCTGGCTGGTTGAACCAGTTTCTACACGTGTTAATTTATCAGCAATTATACTTATCTCAACAGAAATGCATGAGATAATAAAGACAAACAAACGACCTCATCAAATACGACTCATGCAAAAATGTGTGAGAAGTATCAACATAATTCCTTAATTAATTCAATAATAATATTTTGGTAAATAAGTCTTTACTGTCAAATACACTGGACATAGGAATATACTTATTTAACTTGAGAGCGCTCTCATTGGGATTGGCTGTTACTGGTTACCACAAATGAAGGGTAGATATCCGACGTGCGAGTACCTACATTAAAAGTTTCAAAATGTTATCCCCCGGTTTATCTCAATAATTCATCACCAACTCTTAAGGAAGAGTTCGGTCTTTTTACAGAAGCAAATCGTTATCCATAAATCACGGTGATAAACCTGAAACTAAGAAGCGTAATAAAGCTAACCTTATGGAGGTATTTATAGGAGCAACTTGAAAATGGCAGGTATTTGAACCGTGTGAATCTGCCTCAGGTGAGCCACGTGTATTACTAATGGCTAAACAATTAAAGGTAGAGGTATCCAAAGCAAAATAAAGCCTTCCGAGAAGCGGGGGAGTAACGGGACTCTATCTAATACTTATACCTTTGATTGGAAAAGTTAGATAACCTTTACAGACAGTTTGCTATCAACCCAATCTGACTCTTCGTGTTTGTGATGGATTTCATTTTACGGAGTAATTTAGGTTAATTTTCAACGGAATTGATCGATATGCGTGTTTGAAACTTTGAAACATGAATTGCTATTTACCAAAAACTGTTGAGAGACAATTGCACTGGCATGAGGTGATTTAATTCGAAGTTTCGACATATCTACCTACATATTAATACTACCCGGCTGGTAGAAATAACTGTCCATAATTTTAAGAGATGGCCTAGAACCAAAACTACCTAGTAGGTTTACCCTCAAAGGATCAGAAACATTTTAAAAATGCCGTTAGGTGCTGAAAATAGCTGTTGACTGTGAAATTGCGGTCAGAAAAGGGTGTGCAAATTTGGGTTTTATTCTTCTGTAAAGAAAATGGCAATATTTTAATTTTTTTACAGTAACAGGAGGCCCTGAGGAAGATAATTTCCCTCAAGGCCTATATCGTCTTTGGGGATGCTGTGTGGAGGGTGTTTTAGATGATAGGGAGGAGCGAACTTAGGCCTTGAAGAGACCCATGTTGTAGAATGGAGAAAACACAGAGGCCGGCAGATCATTCCACAGCCGAGCTGTTGAACACAAGAACGAGTCGTAAAAGCGACCCGTTCTCATGTGACAAGTGTCAACCGTGTGCAAAAGTTGTACGGGCGTATTTCCCGACTTTTTAATTTTATTTTTTTTATATGAACACCCCACAAGAGTCCCAACTGCTTCCAACCGTCTGGAGCCAGTGAAACTATGGCATCCCCATTGGGAAATGTTGTCAGGCTAAAGGTATTGGGGAGGGGAAGGAGAAGGGGAAGAGTAAAGTGGGGAAATATCTGGCTATTCTGATTTGGTCACCAAACACAGCTAAAAGCCATTTCAAGCAACGTTTCAATTCTGAATGGTGGTCTTTTACCAGGATGATACTGAGAGTAACATGAAGTAATTGTGAAACAGCACAAATTAATTAAATAAAATTTACTTGCGCACGTCGGGATTTGAACCCGCGACCTTCGGATTCGTAGTCGAGAGCCTTTCCCCTCGACCATGGAGGCCGTCACCATAGTCGACTATGCACCGGTGCCGAAGGGATCAATGACGCTAGTTCCTCAGAGCATCTTCCATTAAATACCAGTAGAATAAGGACAGCATTCCCACCTAACGTCTGTGCTCCAAAGATTTCTGTCCGTTTGTTAAGATAGGCGAATCTATCAAACGGACGGTATAGTTCTAATATGAAATTTAAAAAATATTCTTAATCATATAACAAATAAATATCTCCACACTCGGAAAAAACCTGTATATAATGTAAATTATAAAAGGAAAATAGAAAATATTCATAGGAAGAGAGTACGTATAAAAATCACCACCACCTGCCTAAAATTATTTAAGACAAAATAGTATATCTACCTAAATGGCAGAAAATACACGTCATTCATGTAGGCTATCCAACTTCGTGGCGGCTCCCTGATGAAAAATATTTATTTATTTATGAATTTCACAGAAATCCTCGTTAGATCTACATATGTATTTAGCTAATCGATTGATATATTTTGTCACAGTAGGCGTTGTTTGAATTGAATTATGCATGTTTACTTATTAAATCAAACCCATCTCATGCACGTCAAATACATTGACAAAAATATTTTCTGCTTGTAACTATAAAAACTGATAATATCTGCAGTACTTCGAAAATTACATTTGAGGTGGAAATTTTTTACAGAAAATAATTATAAATTTGATGTTTTTAGTCAAAACCGAGTTAATGCTTAGTATCAGTCAGATTTAGCGTTAACTTAGGACTTGAATTGTTATTACTGAATTCAAATTCACCAAACCTTTTTCAATTGAGTTGGCTCGGTGTAATAGACAATAACTGTGGTATTTTTTTTATTGTTTTCCACTCTGAATCCATTCCAGGTACTATCAGTGGCTGCTCGTGACTTGTGAGTGAGCTAGAGTGCTAAGATTGAAAAATACGACGTTATTGATGTTTTTGAAGCCCGCCCCACCTACCATCTAAATCTCCATACAAAAAATTGAAATTTTGAAAAAAAATATATCATTTTCGGCTTCAGCGACATCAATAACGTCGTATTTTTCAATCTTAGCACTCTAGCTCACTCAAAGGTCACGAGCCGCCACCGGGTACTACGAATATTTAATGCTGAAAACAGTGAAAAGTCGTTTTAACTTACCCTTCATCGTCTCCTTCTCCTTCCTCGTTCTCATTCATCACGAGCTGCTCCAGCATCTGAATCTTAAGCATTTTAAGCTCTGCTTTGTGGTGATAAAACTCTTAAATAAACTTCTATAAAAAAACAACACACCACTGAGACTTCACATTTTTCTGTTCTCTACAGACTGGAGACGTGAAGTAATGAACTGACAAAGTTCAGATATCTGTCGGACCTGCGGGCAAAGGAGATTGAACTGTAGATTAACAACAATATTCGGAGGTTGCGGAAGATTTGATTGTTTGACTCAAGCGAAGAACAACGTACATTATTGAAGCGAAAGAATTTGCCCATAAGCGTATGAGGCAAAAAATGCACACTAATTTTATTCAGAGCGGATGTTTTTTGGTTCCACGATATTGCTGCCAAACCGTGGATAATCGAAAATAGGTTCACCTGGAAATTGAACTACAATTCAAAATTAAGCAATAAGACAACGCATTTAGCTTCAGATTGACTCCAAATAATTGGGTATGTATTTATTTTCAAATTGCCAACATCGGCGAACCCCGCTTAAGAGGAACGGCTGCGCGGCCTGTTTCATACAAAACTTAATTTTGGATTTGAGGCCAAAATAATCACCTAAACCTAACGATCTTTTTTTCATCACAAAGTATATTAAATATCTAGTACGGATTAGAAGTAATTTATTTATTTTTGTTTTACACTATGAAATATAGGCCATTAAAGATACAGTTTTTTCGCGATTTTAGAGGCACCTTTAATAATTATTTTGGTGATGTAAAAAAAAAGTTTTACCCCATCTACTTTGAAAATATAATGAAATATAAAATAAGAAATGTAAAAAAATTTAAGATAAGCATTATGGTGGACTATAAATTAAATTAAAAACGACCAAGTTACGTTGGAACACAAATTTGACGTACATAATTTAAAATATCGACGCGAAAAAAGGTGTTTTTTTAATATTTCGGTATTTTGTTTTACGAAATCATATTTAAATAGCAAATATGATATACATATTTTTTTTAAATACAATAAACCTGCAAATAATTTTCTAAGTTGCCTCTAAAATTAAGAAATTTTTTTTTTTTCATGGCCTATACTTCATATTTTAAAACAAAAATAAATAAAATACTTCTCATCCATACTAGATATATACTAAACCTTTAAATAAATAAAAATAAATATCATTCAGTTTGGATGGGTATTTTGGCCTCGAATTCAAAAAGATATGTGTGAAACAGTCAACCCAGCCGTTCCTCTTAATGTTTAAAGCAAATTTGAGAGGAGATTCTTTGGTATGGACTGTGCAGTGTCAATGTCCTTTAAAATATGAATCGATTTGATATTTGGTTGTAATCATATCTGATCGAAAGTAAACCATACGTCTCGTACATAGACAACGTTATGTACCTAGTATTATGTATTCTAGTTCACTAGAATTTTGTTTCGTTGTTCATTTTATAGCAAGGGAATGTGAATTTTCAATACAATATTGACGATATTGACCATTCGACGTGATGGATCGTGTGTACCTTATCAGTCTTACCAATGTTGACGACAATGCGCCATTGTTTATATCAAACAAAGAATCTCCCTATGGCTATTCCAAGAAACGCCGCTTTCGTCAGACCATAAGAATATTATTATCTTTATGAATATAACTTTTTTCATCGTCTAAAGAAACAAGGTGGTTCTAAGGTATACATACCGTCGCTGCATTTATAATATAGCTTATGTGACGATTCGTATATTCTGAGATGATCGAGGAAAACTGCTTTAAAAAATTATTGCAAACACTTGATTTGCTAAAAAGAATAGAATTGTTTAGCTGGAAAGCTTGCCTAATAATTATAAAAAATATTTTTTCAAATCTAGTCTGCAATTATTTTTTAAAGCAGTTTTTCTCGATCACCTCAAAATGTACGAAACGGCACATAAGATATATTATATATGCAGCGACGATATACTAATAATTCGTGTTTTTTTTCTTCTTACTTAGGTAGGTAAGCATTATTTATTCATTTGATTTTCGCCGATCTGAGTTTTAACATGGATTTTTGAACATAATATAAAGAGCTATCAAAAATTTGAGACCATAAAGTAATAAACATTTTTTTAACCGTTTAACAATGACATAAAATAGAAAACAAAAACAATATTATAACACAAATCGTTAATGCTACATTATCCAAGCTACAATACTATATATTGTGGGATTCATCAAAGTGCTGGTATAGATGACACTTTACTATATAAATGGAGTCAGCAAATATATCAACAATACCTCCAAACTTGTTACCCAGATCACGAATTCTATTGGTTAATGAATTACACTGATAGTTGGTTGTGTAAGTGTTCCTCGTCGGAACGTTTAATTTAATAGTGGCAAGGATGGCAGGGCTGTCGATTAGGTTGTTCATTTTTTTTTTATTATACAACTAGGTCTAACATAATTAATATTTTCAATTGCAATTTTGAGTTTAAAATGTATACTCGTATACTAAGAAATTTGTGCTGAACCCATTCTATATTGTTAGAGTTTACTTTATACAAAGGGGAACAAATAGGTGAATTATACTCCACTTGACTTCTAACTAATGAAGTTTAGAGCATTCTCATACAATCTAAAGACTTTTGTAATCTGTTAAAGTTCTGCAAAGGAAGCCAACCATCTTTGCCTTGTTAGTTATATCGTTAAGGTGTGGAATGAATGTCAAGTTTTCATCAAATATTACACCCAGATCCCGAATTTGTGACACTGGTATTAATTTAATATTATGTAATGTATATTCATGTAAGATATGGATAACGAGTTTTGGAAAATCAAATTACTTGACATTTCTGAACGTTCAAAAATAAAGCATTTTTTATAATTTCTTCAAACGATTGGTATTCACTTTGTGGCGTCATGATTAATTAATTAATTAATTAAGTAAAAAACATACTTTGTTTACATCACTTTATCATATTTCATCAGGAAGATATGAATATAGTATTAATATATTCCTGATGATGACAGCGTCGCTGTCGAAACATGTAGATATTGATGTATATTTATAAAGTGGTGTAAACAAAGTATATTTTTAATGAATTAATAAAGCACTTTTCGCAATAACAATACGTGTGACTAGTGACGTAACTTGAATGGGAGACACGAAAATACCCGAACACATCCGTTAACTTCGGCTGACTTCGAAATACTAAACGAGATGACGCAGGAACAAACATGAAGTATATGAATGTTTTGTGGGTTTCGGGTATAACTTTTTTTGTGCCTGAACGTACAGGATACGGATTGTTGCATTCGGGCGATAATATAGCGGCCGTATCACGTACGTTCGTATGGGTAGGGCGGTTAATTTCGGGAAAATGTTAGCTAATTATAAAACTCAATCACGTGTGTTGTGTATCTCAATAGTATTTACCAAGGTTATTTTTTGAGGCGCGTATTGGTACTAAACTTTGGAAATAATATGAAGGAAAAGCAAGCAGCATTTCAAAACATCAAACAAAACAAAGTTACATTTTCAATTCCCATGGAATGTTTGTTTCTAAACAGCGATCACAATTTGCTTTGCTTATCAACACAATTGATACGGAAGATGCAGCAGATATAAATCAAAGAAACAGACATAAAAGCTTTAGCCAAATGGATGGTTCAATTCTAAAGGCAATTCATCTCGAATTCTACAAATTACAACGTTTCAGAATTAAAACAAATAATATCTGCGGTTTCCGAGAATAATTGGAAAACTTAGGAAGTAATTTCCTTCGCGGAATTTTACTCTAATAGCTTATGCTAATATCAAATTTGATGTTTTATTAAATAATTTACACTAACTAACTAACTAACTATCACGCCGTTTCCCCCCAGGGGTGGGCAGAGAGCAAACAACTTGATCTTGGCATACACTTCCTGCTTCATTCAGATTCATACATTGTCTCATACATTCTCTTCTGTTATTCTTACTTCTGACATGATCCGACTCAAGTATTTGATTCACTTGATCGGGCCACGTCTTCCTAGGGTGCCCCCGACTTCTTCTTTCATTCACATTAGCGTCATTTATTCTCCTTACATTCCTTTCTTCATTCATTCGCTCTACGTGCCAAAATCATCTAAGTGTCCCTTTCTTAATCTTACTTATTACGCTTACCTATTACATTAGTTTCACCACATATTCACCTCAGGGATCTCGTTTCTACAGCATTCAGTCTACTTCCATCCTTCTTCTGCCAGTTCCATCTCTCACTGCCATACATCAGGGTTGCTATCAGTACTCCATTGTGTAATGGTCTAACCATCATCATTTTCTTTTAATAGAACCCTGGAAAATATTTTTTTTATATGCATAACTTTCATGCTAGAAAAGCTTAAGGGAGCGACATCTATCGACTTGTGGAGAGTTTGATTACAGTGAATTATAATCCAATAATTTTGATTCATAAAACTCGTTGCAACATAAAACCACGAGATGGCAGTGAGAAGAAGGCGTTCCCTCTTATAAATAAACATCACAGGATTGGGTGAAATCAACGAAAAAGTTACCAATCAAACGAGCGTTTACATAAACAACAATTAGTGGTGACAGGACAAAGGAAATATTAATTATTTATGTGAATCGAAAGGGTTCAGATCAACGGCCTATAATGTAAACATTTCACTAGCGGTCGAACAGGACGAGAAGAGGTCGTGAACTTTAAAGGAAACAATGGGAAATGCAGAGATGAATAACCATTGAAAATGGAAGTAGGAAGTAAAAAATAATACGCAAAATGTTAATTACAAATAAAAAAACTACAAAGTGAGGATTTATCTTGCACGGGGAAAGGTGTGTTTGCATTAGAAATTTAGACAGAGAGGCGTGTCATGTAAGGTTAAGCGGAAAAACAACGAATTAGAGAAAATAATTCAGAGAACAATAGCTTCAACAGATGAAAAAGGGAAGAAACAAGAATTATACAGTATGGAAACTTCGGCAAACTTAAGAGGCGATTTAGGCGAGACTAATATGAAATAGGAGTACAATTTTCTAATTTCAGGAACGTAGATAATTACAAGGGAGTGAAACTAGGCTGATTTTAGGTGATAAAGGGTATTAATTGAATAGATTCGGGACATCAGATATTATGAAAATGTAGATGAGAAATGTATCAATCAATTATAAAATTTAAACTGAAGGAATTCAATAGAAATATTGAGATATATGGACTACTACTTTGAATATAGTTCGATACATTTAGGTAAAATTTTGAGGTTGTCAATGACTAACGTAAACAAGGCGACAAGAATTGTGTATTTAAGCGACCAGATGAACATGAAACTCAGGTGATAAAGAGACAAACAAACAATTAAGTTTATACAGGGAAGATAGGAATATTTATTTAAGGAAAAGTAATAAAAAATAATGAGTTTTCGATAAACTCTGATTTATATCTGTTTTTTACAAAAGTAATGGTTATTACCCATAATAATGAGTAAGCTAATGTGATATTGAGTTAGAGTGGAATGGAGAAAGGGGAGTGGCCAGGAAAGAAGTGAACGAACTCATATCTACCAGGTTTGGGGTAGGTAAATCGCAGGTAAAAACGCCAATAAATTAATACATAAAATTATTAAAGGTAGTGAAAAATCAATTAAGGATGATATCAATCGACCTGGATGAAAGTATAAGCAGACGACAGGTACATGCAAAAGGTGTAATACAGCTAGACCAGGAAGAAGCAGTGCAACACATTGAAAAAATCATTCTGGAAAGGTATATTTATTAACTCAGGCAGGTGAGGTGGGGAAGAAATTATAAAGTGTTTACACCAATATTAGGATCAATTGAGAATTGCACGAAAATATGCGTTAATCGAATATGCACATGTTAGATCAGAGAAAAACCATGTTACCATCGGAAAATTCATAAATAAAAAGATATCGCATATCAAGATAACCAGGGACTAAGGGAATTTCTAAAATTGGACGATGTGAAGAAGGCGCTTCTTTAAATAAAATTCAATAAGGACATAGTGGCTATAATTACGAGATACCCGAGTTCATAGGCGACCAAAGAATAAGCGATAGATAATATTTTCAGAAAAAAAAACATGAATCGAAATTTCCAATTCTATAATAAGGAACAGCAGGGCGATCTAGAGGAATGAACTAAATTCGATCCTGGCCGGAGTGAGGAAAAGTGATGGATTCAGAGGCGGGCCAGATGTTACCTAAATATTTACATTGAAGAATTACATTCGAAATTAGTGTTACTTACATATAGGTTTACGAGTTGGTAAAGAACATAATGTAATGTAGGTATGGAATGGAGTTAAATCCTTTTGATTCTAAGCTAGGCATATAAGGCAATGTAATGAGGGAATAGAGGGGTTAGTCGCGGAATACGTCGGGCGAGAAAATATTAAATTACGTGCTGGCCGATTTTAAGTAATTGTTTTGTTTTTGGACTTTTTCATTTGATTTGATTCTTAAAGTTTTAAATAAATTCTTTTAAATAGTTGTTGGATTGATTCAACAATAGTTTGATTTAATTCAATAATAGTTTGATAAATATTGAAGTTTCTAAAATTCATTATAATTAAGTTGATACTAAAAATTACTTCTGTGAATTAATTAAAAATTGGTGGTTTTAAGTGAAATTATAATAATCGAAAGTGTTTATAAATAAAGTGTTTGAATTGAAGTTGATTGGAGTCCGTCGCGAAATAAGTTGGAAGAAATAGTTGATTACGGGCGTATCGGTATTTAAGTGATTAAAAAGTGTTTTTCTGGACTTCAAAAAAAATTCCATCTTAAAATAAATAAAATATTTGTGTTTAAATTAATATTAAAATTTTCTTAAAGACAGTTCGTCTCGAGTTGATACGCCGTTA
>JAHDVE020011556.1:0-40050 GCA_022606495.2 Halesus radiatus | reverse complement strand
AATGAAGTATATACGAAGAATGAGCTAATGATGAATGTAAGTACGTCTAAAGTCATGATGTTTGGAAGAGAGACTACGAAGACAGTGTTCAATATAGTTGCGAATGATGAATACTTCGAGCAGGTCGATGAGTTTGTATATTTGGGAAGTATGTTTACGAGAGATGAAAAGACTGATAGGGATATTGAAAGAAGTCTGAATGCAGGAAACTCCATTAACGGAGGACTGAACGCGGTTGGCGCAAACAAAAAGTTGTCCAAGGAAGCGAAGCTAGCAGTCCACAACGGAGTGCTGATACCAACCCCGATGTATGGCAGTGAGGCATGGAACTGGCAGAGGAAGGATGAAAGTAAACTGAATGCTCTAGAAATGAGATCTCTGAGACGAATGTGTGGTAAAACCATGTATGATCGAGTGAAAAATGTTGAGATTCGTAAAAAATGCAAGGCTGATGTAAGCATAATGAGTAAGATTAATAAAGGGAGGGTAAGATGGTTTGGGCATCTAGAGCGAATGAACGAAGAAAGAAGTGTAAGGAGAATATATGACACGAATGTGAATGGAGGAAGAAGCCGGAGACTTCCGAGGAAGACATGGCACAATCAGGTGAATCTAATACTTGAGTTGGGCCATTTCAGAAGTCGGAATAACAGAAGAGAATGTATGAGACGTTGTATGAATGTGAATGAAGCAAGATATGTAAGTGCCAAGATCGAGTTGTTTGGTGGTCCGCCTACTCCTGCGTAGAAACGGCGTGTTGGTTAGTTAGTTAATATCATAAAATTACATTTACATATTATTTTTTGTAATGTCATTGCCTAATATACTAATAAACACTAATTATCTCGTTTTTTAACCATATATATATACATATTGCCGTAGCGGCTCATCCATCCCGAAGTACGTTAAAAGCAGAACTGAACTTATTAAACCTCCCCATCGTATAGTGGCGTTGCAAATATTGCCGAGCATCGCCAAGCCATCATACTGGCCAGCTGATGGCCCATCGCATAGAGGGTCCATCATACATTATACTTTGACACGTCGTGTTGGTTGATAACTATTTACTAATTGGTGTGAAATCAGTAATAAGTATTTTGATTTGTCGCTGTACTGTTCAGTGTCCTCTTATATTCTTGTTCTGATTCGTAACTGTTCTTGTCGCTGTTCTCATTTGTCAAATTATTAAATATCCATATAAGCACTTCTTTCTTAATACTCACAAAATTAATGAAAAACACTTTTTATTAATTTAATTACAACGAGGAACAACTATTTCAGTCACCGGAAAAGCAAAATAAAACATTTTAAATCATTTAGGGGTTGGTAAAGTTTCAAGTTTTTGTATTCATATCAGTTTTTTTTATATATGTAAAAAAACGAATGTAAGAACCTAAAAGCCTATTTTATACGTAATTAATATATTCTATATTATAAACAGGTTTCAGATGGGTTTCAGGTTCTTAGTTTGGGTTTTTAAATAAAAAAAAATAAAAACAACAAACAAAAAAATTAGGTGCTTATTTGCATACATATTTTACTCTATTTGCGCTCTACGTTGCCTTATTTCCAGGTAAAATATATTTTTAGACACTTTCCTGTTCTATTAGGGAAATCGGATTTTCTTCTGGCAACACTAGAGTTGGCGAAATGTCAAATTTTTTGTATTGGACTAAAAATCAATTTTTTTGACGTTTGATATATAGGCGGTAATTAGCGCAATTCTCACTGTTTTTGGATGCTTTCTTCACGGATAAAATCAATTACAATGACAAACGATAGTTAGTGGCCGAGTGACATGCTGTTTAATGCCGTTAATTGTGTAAATTCATAGTTAATCCGTAATTTCCTTCCTGAAATGCGACGTCGTGCACCAAAGTGATGTCATGTTTCCAAACAAGCGGTGCACTACGTAATACCATGTAACCACAATTACTTCATACTTTTATACCTTCCTCTTCGCCCGATCTGTTTAATTCCTGCGTTTATTAATTGCTACGTCCGTGTTTAATTTACTCGATTTAAAATGGATGGATCAAGTTCTGGAGACTCGCCTGTAGATTCCAATCACGATATGGCTGAGAATCCTTCGGAGATCGGTCTCCGCAGAAGGAAGATGATAGCTAACGTCGCCAAGGACACCATTGACAGCGGTAAATAACATTTGTTTCACACCTTTTCAATTGACATTTTGTTGTGAAATCATAATATTATTAAATGTGTTCATTGAATTATTCCTTAGTTTTTTTCATTATACAGTCATCGTTTGTCAAATGTGTTTCATATTGTTTCTTACACCCATTGAATTTTATAAAATAGGTAAAGATCTCTTTATACAAATATTGCATAACAGAAATATATTTTGGTGAAAACAATATTACTTAAAGTCGATTTAAGGTACCAGTTTCTCGTTTAAGTACGGCGTTTGGCAACAAACTGGGTGATTTTAACTTGCAACAGATGATTACAATATGATACAACATTTCACTGCAATGAGTATGTAAACATTTAACTAAAATTGACTGGTAGAAGAAGACAGGGACGCCCGAGGAACAACCGAGTGAATCAAATGCTTTAGTTGGATCACGTCAAGAATCAGAATAACAGATTAATATGTATGAGACGGTGCACAAATGTGAATGAAGCAAGGAGCGTGTGCCAAGACAGAGTTGTGCAACAATCCATCCTCGGGCCACCGCTATGGTAAAATGGCATGATTAAAAGCAGTTTTATGTAAAATGAGTTGTGAAGTTGCAAAATCCCCTTTCAAAAATTCTGTTTGTTTCTAATACATTCACAAAAAAGTATTTGAAATTCATTGAAATTAAATATAAAATGTATATTTTTCGCTAAATATCAAAAGAATGATGTACTTATTTACGTATTTTATATTAAAAAATGTAAACTACATATTGAAAGATGGGTTAAATCCCAGCTCTGGAAGGAATGGGAGAGGGCACCCGGATTGAGACAATCCAAAGTACTGATAAACGGATCTAACCCCAGACGAACCAGGCAACTACTCAATATGGACAGAAACTCACTGAGAGAACTGGTAGGACTAATATTATTTGTACCAGGCTCCACTTCTATTTAACAGCCTTTCAGATCACATTAAATCGTCAAACTCCTTGTATATATTTAAAAAAAATGTTAAATTATGTGTGCTATCCGAGGATTTCCAACATATTCTTTCATCTTTTTCCTTTTAAATTGTGGCATAATTTTTTGTTTATGTATATATGTGGAATAAGTACGCAAGGTAGGAATAAGTACGCAAGGTAGGAATAAGTACGCAAGGTGATGCATGGTGGGATGATGAGATTAAAGCACTGGTCTCTGAGAAGAAGAAAGCGTGGTTATGTCTGATAGCGACTGGTAGTGCTTCTAGCGAAGAGAGGGATAGAGCGAAAGAAGTTTACAAGAGATGCAAGAAAAGAGTATGTGATGGAGTGAAAGAACGAAAGAAACGCCTGGAAGAGGAAGAGGGGATCAAAATGACAAACCACTTCCAAGAAAATATTAAACTGTTTTGAAAGGAGGTCAAAAGGTCCCGGAATGGTCCAGAAAGTGGATGTGTGAAAGTGATAAAATCGAAAGATGGAAAAATATTGACGAATGAGAAAGAAATAAGAGAGATGGATGAAATACTTTGAATAGGTCTTTGAAAGCAACCCGAGTGATAGTGATTCCAGTGGCGAGTCAGGTATGAATGACGATGGGGTGAATGTTCCCAAAATTAGCATGGATGAAATTAAAAGATCAATTAAATGTATGAAGAATGGTAAGGCTGTTGGTTTCGACAAATATTGCTGCTGAATACTTTAAAGGAAATAGCCGTATAATTCTCACATGGTTATGCAAACTTTTTAATCAGTGTTTAGAGGAGGGTTACACCCCATTAGATTGGAGAAGGGCTGTGATCATGCCTCTATACAAAGGTAAAGGGTCACGCATGGAATGTGAAAATCACAGGGCTATTAGCCTGCTAAGTTCAGTTGGAAAGCTGTATGGTAGGATATTGATTAAAAGGGTACAAATGAAAACAAAGGATAAAATATGGGATGTGCAAGGTGCATTTATGAGTGGAAGGGGGTGCATGGATCAGATTTTCTCGTTGCTTATGCTCACAGAGAAGTTTCTGGCAAAAAAACAGAAACTTTTCTGTGCTTTTGTAGATCTACAAAAAGCATACGACCGAGTTGACAGAAAAAAGTTATGGAAGGTGTTGTCCAAGTATGGGGTGAATACAAATCTTATACAGGCAATCGCATCTGTACGAGGGAAGCGTTGCATGTGTTAGGGCAAACGGTGATTTTACGGGGTGGTTTGACATCACAAAAGGTGTTAAGCAAGGCTGCGTAATGTCACCGTGGTTATTCAATCTATACATGGCTAATTGTATGCAAGAATTGAAAGAGGTGGGCTTGGGCGCGAAAATGAGTAGTCTGCAAGTATGTTGCCTGTTGTATGCTGATGATGCGGTGCTGATTGCTAACAGTATGGAAGATCTACAATCCCTCTGTCTAGGATGAACGAAGTATGTATGAAGAATGAGCTAATGATGAATGTAAATAAGTCTAAAGTCATGGTGTTTGAAAGAGAGAGTACAAAAACAGTATGCAATATAGTTGTGAATGATGAATACTTGGAGCAGGTGATGAGTTTGTGTATTTGGGAAGTATGTTTACGAGAGATGGAAAGACTGATAGGGATATTGAAAGAAGGGTGAATACAGGAAACTCCATTAACGGAGGACTGAACGCGGTTGGGGCAAACAAAAAGTTGTCTAAAGAAGCAAAGCTAGCGGTCCACAATGGAGTGCTGATACCAACGCTGATATATGGCAGTGAGACATGGAACTGGCAGAGGAAGGCTGAAAGTAGACTGAATGCTGTAGAAATGAGATCTCTGAGACGAATGTGTGGTAAAACCATGTATGATCATGTGAAAATTGTTGAGATTCGTAAAGAATGCGCGCATGACGCATAGATGGTTTGGGCATGTAGAGCGAACGAACGAAGAGAGGAGTGTTAGGAGAATATATGGCGCGAATGTGAATGGATAAAGAAGCCGGGAACGTGCGAGGAAGACATGGCACGATCAAGTGAATCAAATACTCGAGTCAGGCTATGTCGGAGTCGGGAATTTTTATTAAAAAAATTTGTTCTTAATGAGATTGTCTTTTTTATTTTGATGACAATGCATTATATTTAACCTTTTAGCCGCGGGAAGTTCACCTGTGCGTCGCACTATACATGCCCTGGACGCGGGCGGCTCACTCGTGCGCTGCAAAGTTATTAGAATTTAAAGAGCCCCACTTGTGACAGAAGTCATACATATTTTTGATGCGTAGAAAAAGTTAAATGTTAATATGTAGTGAAAATAAAATTAGTTTTTCGATATCTCCAAAAATGATGAAGTTATAAGCTTTCAAAGTGAACTTGAGTAAAACGTATACAATCGTATCTCGTGACATGACACAAGACACAATAGAATTCACGATTCAAATAGCAGTGCTGCAGTACTGCCGCCCGAGTCATTGTATGTACCGTGACATCATTCGCTTATCGTCTAGCTGCAAATGTTAACATTTTGACTGCATCTTTGGTATTTTCCAAAAGTTCTATATGCAACATGCTCTAAATGTAATCTAATGATAATTTGTAATAGAGTGTTTGACGCTATATTTCATAAAATTGATATGGCGGCCTTGACGAATGATTTATTATAATGCACTGATAAAATAATAATGGTTTTTGATAGTGATTTTTCATTCATAAGAGCAGTTAAATGACTTCCACGTGAGCGGGTGGGTGGCTCAATACTAAAAAAGCCATGGCGTCGAAAGGTTCAACCATCCGGTCGTCATTTCCTAAATTTGGTAGGATCGATTTTGTGACTCACAACGCTTTATAAATTGTCCAAGTATTATTATTTCAGTACCTGTTACAAATGACTATTAAAAAGTTTGGGAATCTACGATTTAGATTAAAATTCCTGCAATTTTCCCCATTTTGGGAATATTCCTTAAAAATAAATTCCTGTGAATTTGCCCATCACTACATGCGGCAAATGTCAACGGTGTGCAAATGTTGAGTCCGTGTTTGGCCCATTGCGTGCCACCCATTTTTTATTGATAACGCATGTTTAATGTTTTAGCTGGCCGATTGCTGAGAAGAAAGCTGCCGATAGGAGGTCATCTTTTAACGCCGCGCCGTCTTTGGCTTCAGTCTGTAGCGACACGCCAGTGTGATGTGGTCATGACGTTTCCTAAAGGTATGTTTGCTCGGAATCTCTTTACAATAATATTCATTTTCCACCGTAAATTATTACTGTTTTTAACTTTGAAACCATGAACTCTGAAATTTTCACAGATTTTCTGTCAAAAATTTCTATGTGAATACCGCACAAGAGTCCCAACTGCTCTCTGCTAACCGGAACTAGTGAGACTATGGCATCCCCATTTGGGGTATGTTGTGAGGCTAAAGGATATGGGTAAGAGAAGAAGATGGAGAAGAGGAATGTGGGGAAGTACCTGGCTATTCAGATCTGGCCACCAAACATGGCTAAACCCATTTCAAGCAACGTTTTGTTTCTGAATGGTAGTCTTTCACTAGGGCTATACTAAGAGTATCTACCACTTTTACTAGTGACATTATAAAATAATAATATTGTCTTATATTGTTCTGTACAATATAATTTCGGATGTGATGTGATGTACGTAACATTCTAATTCTAAAATTCAAACATAACTACATAATTTTTATTTCCAGTAATATAATAAATGCATGCCGCCATTCTTACAATGTTGGTAGTGTAATGGTCAACATAGTTGCCTTCCAAGCAGTTGATCAGGGTTCGATTCTCGGCCATGGCAACATGTTTCTATTAAAAAAAAAAAAAATTTAAAATACATTTCTTAAATTTTAGTTTTTATGCAAACTTTATTTTTGGTGCACACTTTAAGCTCTTCACAAATCCTGCAACTGTAATATCACATAATTTCTTATGGGTTTGAACTAGTTATGCAATAACAAAGAAACAATGATAATGGTTATTCATCAATATATCCAAAAAATATCGATTGCGATTGTGAATAATTTTTATTTTATTTGTCTTATTTACCTACTGTCAAATGCTAAACTAGAACCATTTCGTTATTGACTAAATCAATATTCTGTTAGAATTAATTAATTATTAACATCAAATAAAGCATTCATCGATCATTCTTGTACTTATTTATTATGTATTGGTGCGTGTTTTCAGTACTTTACTTCTTTTTAATTCATTATTTTTTTAATCACATCATTTCCAAAATACATTTGTTCTGACCTCAAACAATACTCCAACCTTTCTTTAATTCCTGTTTGTCTCAAATCGTAAACTGTGTTTTCCCACCAATAATCCACCCGTCAACCCAACTCCTCTGTTTTAGCTAAGTATCTTCCATTAAAAAATTTACTACATTCACATATGAAGTACCACCGTGATTTCATTACAAAGTTTATAATATTTTAGGTGCGTTGGATTCCACGCTGCTATGGCTGCTACGCAAACTTCGCTCTGCGTCTCCACGCCTCACCGTCTGCGTACGTCACCATCCTTCTACGCAGTCCACTGCCTTCTATCTTACAGCAAGTTTCCAAGTGTAAGTACCCGCACATATTTTCCTACTTTTATTTTAAACTAATATCATTGTTTTCTTTACCTGCTGATAATATTATTTTGTTCAGAATCTTGTACATATTAAAGATAATCTGCCTGAAAAACTTTCTGACGCTATTCATTGATGTAATGTCTTATTATAAAAATGATGTACAATATGTTTTTAAAAATTATTAGTAAATTTTTTTACAAGACAAAGATAGCCGATTTTACAGTCATTTCCACACTCAAGTGTGGCAATGCTAGACACTTAGCACAATTAACAGATGCCTGTTGACTGTTGGAATTCCAATGTCCTCGCTAAATGCCCTTGAGGTGATTTTTCACAAAAGGGACCTATGATAATAAATTATATTGCTTGAACTGGATAAGATCAGGAATAAGGAACTCCAGTCCATTTTTTATTTTTTTTTTTATTAATGTTGACATCCTAACTTAATTTTCTGCTTATTTAATTTATTTTTTTTAAGTTCGTTTTCATGGTTAAAATAATTGTTAAAGTTTCAATTTTTTAAAGCCCACCATAACGCACGAAATCTATGGCTTGTTGGGTGTGACGTCACACGAGCAGTCGGATTAGCGATTCAATAGGCGGTAATCGATATTATATGGATTCCTTACAAAACTTCGAGAACTTTATACTAAAATTTAGCTGCTTTTAATTGAAAGAATATCAGTGTCTCGTTACTATTGTGGGTGCATTGTACCAAAGTGCAAAAATAGATTCATATCCGCAACTAATTAACAATTTATCAGCGTTCAAAGAAAGTCTTTTAAGTCCTTTAATGCTTTAAATTATGTTTGAAGGGCAAATCAGAATCGCTTGCGTTAATAGCTTCCATCAGTGTTCTACGCATGAACTTGACAAACAGCCGATGACAGCAGTAGACAGGTATTAACATAAATAGGTTGAATAAATTAAATAGTTTTGAACTTTAATGGCTTGAAATAAAAATTAATATATTATGCATTGTAAGAAATAATAGGTTTGAGGTATCATTAGAAATCCTCCACTTCCAGAATAACTGAAGAAATAATCACCAAAGTGCCAATGACGTTGTTGTTTGGTGCGAGCGGTATAGATTAATAAGTAGACAAATTCGTTAAAATTGTTATGAATTTTCAAGCAAAAGCCCTCAAGTTATCGCAATAAACAAACATAATTATTTTACAAGCAAAATGAACACTGCAAACAGTGAAATTATAAGCCATAGATTATAAGAAGCGGAAAAAACCTTATTTAGTTGTAAGTTGGGCTCGAAAACTGCATGTGTGACGTCAGAAGCAGTGGTACCAACAGAACATGGTGTTTTGATGGTACGGTTTTTAATTCACTTTTATATAACGATTTATAAAATCTGCGTATAATTATATACAATGAAAGTTATATATTCAGAATGGGCATTTGCTGGTCTATATGAATATATATTTTTAAACCCATTATTTTTTCACTGGAGTTCCTTATTCTGAGATAATTTCTCATCACAATAATAGATGTCTGCCAAACTAAACTATTGTATTCTTACAATATTCTATATACATACTGCTACATTATACAGTACATACTTGTTCAGAATATTGCTGAGGAATATGTGCAATAAAGCTTAACAGTCAGCACTCAAAAATATACTCTTTGTAGTCTGCTAATGCAAGAAACACTACAAATGATTTAACTGTAAATTCTATACGAGTAGTCAGAAAAATATGCAAGGTTTCCAGTTAAAAAAGTGCTTAGACTGTAGGCTTTTAAGTTCTATATGAAAGACGTACTGGAATTTTTGGTAAAACATTCGAAAATGCCTTCGTTGGTTTTCAAACTTCACATTTTTCAGATATTTTGGTATGTATTTCATAGAATTTAAAAGATTATTACAGTTTGAGGATTTTTGTCACCGAAAACTTTGTACATTTTCTGTGATATCTTAGTTTGTCTAATCTACATAGATGGCGTTAGCGACTGGTAGCAACCGCTATGTCGGTGGCTTGTCGGAAACTCTCAAGGTCACCAGGGAGATCGAATACTACCTATTAGAATTTTATATATCACAAGGACAATGTACAACTGTAACTACCCAAATAGAATTTACAGATAAATCATGTGTAGGTTTGCTTGAGTTAGCAGACTACAAAGTGATGTTCAAGACCATTTTTTAGTACTGAACCTTAACACCATAAAAAACTACATAATAAATATGACTATTGTCTGAAAATCTTTAATTCTTTCTTACAATGTGTTTTTTTTTTTGTAGTTTACTAAGGGCAGCAGAGGAAGTTCACATGTCCAAAACTTTGAAGCCAGAATTTGGTGGAGGCCTAAAAGAATTTACCCTAAGAGACCTCCATTGTTTCCATAAAGTAAGTCATGTATCCAACTTATTGATTTTATTTTTCTAATTGTCCTTCCCACAACTGCTTGCCCCTACGTTCATATTGTATAAAACATTTAATCAAATAATGATGCAATCTAATACTATAAAATTAAAGATACCCATTTCCTACTGACGCCAAGTGTACCTAATTCTTAGTTTACCTTTCAAATCAATAGTAGAATAATGCTGTGGAAGGAGCAATGGCGAATGAAGGCAGAGTTACTTAAGTTAATCAAACGTTGGGAATAGGCAAATGGATATTGGATGTCATTTTCATTTAACTGTGCAAAAACTGAACATCGGATAGAGAAACATTGGAAACAACAGCCAGGACCATTTAGTAGCAGTGTTTGCAGCATTTATTGATCATTTTTCCAGTAGATCTCATCAATATTAAGGGTTGTATTTGTGATACTTAGAGCGATTGCCCCGAGGAGTTTCTCTCGTCCCTCGAGCGCCAGGAGCTGGTTCTGCACCTACTGGAGGCCGTCCGGGCCAGCCCCGGGGAACCTGCTCCGCCACCCCTTAAGCTTAGGCCGGGTCAGAGTATCGGTGAGTTCATTATCAACTCCACTTTATCCATCACCCCCTTTTATTTTAGAATACATTTTTTTTTTAAAAATATGTTGTCATGTTCACTCAAACAAAAGAGTTTTTTTTTTTTACTTGAAATTGATGATTAAGGAGATCGGCAGGAGTGGAGGTGTTTTCTGGAGGTAGCCAAGACTCTCCAAGCGTTGTAACGCCGATGATACTAATAATGGCTATAATATTATTATCTTTCTTCCAGTGCCTGTTTGTCTGAGTGCCGGACTCATAGAGAGGGTGTTCCCCATTCATGATACAGAAAAGCTCCAGGAGCTCCGGGAGAAATGGGTCCGTGCTGTTTTTTCATCTCAACCGCTCGGTAAGTTAATTATTTTGCAGCTTTGTTATTATCCTTTTTAACATCCGCATTGCGCTCTCTTTGACAGTCATACATTTTATTTTAAAATCATTACATGTGCCTATAGCTAGACCGCAAGCAAAAGAAGGTGCGCAAACACATGCCTCTTGCCGTGTACAGAAAGGGTGTGGTTTATTAGCCCGCTTTGGTGACTTTACGCCACATTTCCCTTCATTCCGCACAATACTAGAAAATATTTTTTTTTTGGTCAAACTACGGTATTGCTCTAACCTAACATGTTTTAATTTTTTTGTTATCAGAGGAAATCTGCGGATACTTCGGAGTGAAGGTGGCCATGTACTTTGCCTGGTTAGGCCATTACACCTGCGGACTGACGGTTCCCGCCATCTTGGGGTTCATCTTTTGGGTTAGTTGCCCCTGTTCTGTATTCTTTTCTCCAAGTGAACCTAATGCTTGGTATGTATACATAAATATGTATATAAATATATGTAATGTGTGTGTTTTGCAGGTGTTCATGAGCAGCGTGAGAGACAGTTGGCGTGACATGGCCTATGTGCTGTTTTCCATCTTCAACATTCTCTGGGCCTGCATTTACCTTCAATCATGGAAGAGGTAACAACTTCTACATTTTTGTAAAAGTGTAAAATAGCCTTGTATATTTTCACTGTTTACCAATGGAGGTTCATGTCCTATCTCATTGGGAGTTCAATCGAAGATTAAAAAGTCTCATTCTTCCAGTAGTTCTGACCGGCCAAGAAACATACTTATATACAAAAAAAATCAATTAATAATACTGGATAGAGATGGCATTAGTTCCGTCTACAGCTCGCGTACGCATTCCTCCAGCATGTAAACAAAATAAAGTACATAAGAGTTCCAAGAGTGTTGCCAATTTCTTCTCACGAAGAAAATTTCGCAGCGCTCCCAAGGGTCACATCTCCATGTACAGCCAAGCCATACCCTAGCAAAACAATGTCAAATACCTTGGAGTTACATTGGACAAAAAACTCACCTGGCACGCACACATCAAACACACACTTAAAAAAAAAAACGCAGCAACCCTATATCCACTATTACATTACAACAGTCAAACATCACTACAGAACAAAATTCTCATTTACAAATCAAAATTACTACCTGTCATGACCTATTCCGCCCCGATTTGGGCCACAAGCAAAACTAAGAGATTTGAAACTCTTCAAAATGTCTTGCTGAGAAGATTCACCAAAAGCCCTTGTTCGTCCGAAACAGTATTATTAATTTAAGCACGAAAATCCCTCCACTTAAAAAAACATAGTAGACCTCGTCAAATCTTTTTTTCCAAACTTGCTTCAAATCCGAACCCAAGCATCTCATATCTTGGGCATTCAAGCCCCGATGACAACCCCCGCCACTGTCTACCCATATCCATTCTTCATCCTCCTTGATGAGCCGGCTATAATAAAAAATAAAAAATGCACATACAAAAAAACAAATAAAAGACACTCATTGGGCAAAAAAATTCATCAGGTAACATTACTACAGGGGTTAAGTACTCCATATAACTTAAATAGCCAATAGATACTATTGAGTAGCGCTCTGTTTAAAGTGTGGCAAAATTATGGTATAAGTTTATCTTATTATCTTGTCTTATTTATGGAGGTTTACTGCACAAATGCACCAAGGAAGCTGCCACAGCTGTTTACCAAAATGTTGTTTTTGTTTTCAGATATTCTAATGAACTTGCATATCGATGGGGAACTTTAGACCAGCGTGATGATCTTCTTATTGAACCGAGGCCTTTGTATCAGGTACAATTAATATTCTAGAATATTTTATGTTTATGACGGCCTCTGGTCTCTATATTTGATTTAGGGTTCAGAAATATATTTTCATGATTAGTTTATTTTTATTTGGGTATTGTGACGTCGATTGTTAAACTCATTATTACATAACCTGAATCTCAACTATACTCACCATGTATTAATACCATGCTCACGGTAATGTGCAAAAATACATCCCAGTGCCGGGGCCACGGTGTTGATAGCAGAAGAAGATAGAAAGCACACATCACGCGCTTTTCCTCACCGAGTCTGTCTGCAGCTATTTACTTTTGACTCTCTGTTCTAATTTCTGATAAACTTATATGACTCCCTCATCGAGGAGGGTCGGAATGAAATCAACAATGCCTGCGTGCAGCATAAATGACAGCAATTTCGCATGATGTCGCTCTGCATGAACTCGCACATAGGTCTGCAGATGTTATTTGTACCCAGTAAACTGTCAGTATTGCAGATTACTGTTTTACTGTCCCATATTTAATATGTCATTCTTTAGTCAAGTGACGACAAGTCTGTGAAATTTTGCATTCATTCACAGTGCTTTTTGCGAATAAATGCAAATGTGCCTAATTAATACATTTGTAAGAATATTTTGAAACCATGTTATAAATAAAAAAGTTAAATAAATGTTCTTTAAGAGTGATCTCAGTGGTGACGCGATAATATCGAGAAGTTACTGGAACCACATACCGCTTGTATACTGGAGGTACACAACACCTCTCCAACACCGCACCGACCCATGTGTCCGCCAATAGAAATGTGTGGAACAGAGCGCATGGGTGAGACCCAAACGCGATGCCAACTCAGCCACTGGCCGGGCTATTGAAAAATATGTTATTAGTGTTGTAACCGAAAGTGATTTTTTTTCAAAAATTATTTTTTTTTTATGAAGACTTTTTAGTTAGGCAGAGCAGTACCCCACCAAACTGAAAGCATCCTGAAAATCTTAATACCAATTTTTTTTCTTTTAGAATAAAATTTAAATCATTTTCAGTTATAACATCATCAATAAAGTCATATTTTTCAATCTTACCAATCTAGGACACTCAAAAGTCACAAGCTGCGACTGGCTCTCGGTATCACGCATTCGTACTGCGCCTGGCTTACTTTGATTCCTTACCGACCCATGAGGCAGATGCCTTACCCGTAGTTGAATTTCTAATCATAACAATCTCCAAGTTATAAATATTGTTAAGAAGAAGATCAGTCCGAGCTGGTCTATACTTTAATACTGATAATTATCACTCTGGATGATTGTTATTGCTTACATTGTTGTCTCCTGCGCAAGCTCAATCTCCGGAGATATTTGTTGTGTTTGCAGTTCGTTTATGGTTAATTTGAGGAACTACCACTTACAAAATATTTATAAATACAGGATTTAAGGAAAGGTTATAGGTACAATAAAGAACAGTTCTCTTTTGCTATAAAAATGCTTTGCAAGAAAGCCTATATTGATGATTCTATGCTTAGGGAAAAAAGCCGTGAATCTCTTTGTAAACGCATGTATGAGTTTAATTTATTGATTTGAAATTCGATCCAAAACGACAGTAAATAAACCAAAACTTGTAATAAAATCGAAATAAACATTACCCCGGCTGCACGTGACCTTCTCGAAGTGCACGGGATCGCAGCGTAGCATGCCAACAGGAACAGAAAACCACGGAGTCGATAACTGAACATTGATATGCGAAAATGCCACTTTTATTTTAATGAAAGACTTACTTTCATTACTAGTTAAAATAAAGATTTGACTACAAATAGGCCGCAAAGACAACCACTTCCTTTAAAGTCGAAACCCACATAGGGCGAATGGAAGGGTCCGTGTTCCATGTTCCAACCCCCTCCCCTTAATATCTCTGACCAATGACCATGCCCTTCGGTGTTACCATCAGCTGAGACAAATATTAAAAATTGAGTACTTGATGGTAAATAATAACGATGCTAAATATAAAACTTCCTTGTTATGAACTGCTTCATAACAATATGTACATGCATGCTACATATTGACTATCAGTTGATTTTACTAATGACATTTCATTTTGTCATCGACTGTTTCAAGACATCTATACAACTATATTAAAGATGACATCAAGAATGAGTAATCTGCAAGTATGTTACCTGCTGTATGCTGACGATGCGGTGCTGATTGCTTGCAGTATGGAAGATCTACAGTCCATCGTATCTAGGATGAACGACTTATGTATGAAGTATGAGCTAATGATGAATGTAAGTAAGTCTAAATTTACAGTGTTTGAAAGAGAGAGTACGAAAACAGTGTGCAATATAGTTGCGAATGATGAATACTTGGAGCAGGTCGATGAGTTTGTGTATTTGGGTAGTATGTTTACGAGAGATGAAAAGACTGATAGGGATATTGAAAGAAGGGTGAATGCAGGAAACTCCATTAACGTAGGACTGAACGCGGTTGGCGCAAACAAAACGTTGTCCAAAGAAGCGAAGCTAGCAGTCCACAATGGAGTGCTGATACCAATCATGATGTATGGCAGTGAGGCATGGAACTGGCAGAGGAAGGATGAAAGTCGACTGAATGCTGTAGAAATGATATCTCTGAGAAAAATGTGTGGTAAAACCATGTATGGTTATATGAAAAATGTTGAGATTCGTAAAGAATGCAAGGCTGATGTAAAACGTAATGAGCAAGATTACGAAAGGAACGTTTAGATGGTTCAGGCATGTAGAGCGAATGAATGAAGAAAGGAGAGTATGAGAATATATGTTGCGAATGTGAATAGAAGAAGAAGCCCGGGACTCCCGAGGAAGACATGGCACGATCAAGTGAATCAAATACTTGAGTCGGGCCATGCAGAAGTCGGAATAACAGAAAAGAATGTATTAGACATTGTATGAATGTTAATGAAGGAAGAAGTGTATGCTAAGATCGAGTTGTTTGGCGTTCCGTCCTCTCTGCCTACCCCTGCTTAGAAACGGCGTGATGGTTAATTAGTTAGTTTGATGTTAATGCCATGATATTATTTCAGGGGGAGGTGGTGGTAAGCAGTGTGACAGGCCGCCCTGAACCTGTGTACCCCGCCTGGAGACGCCGCATGTGGAGACACCTCGTGAGCGCCCCTGCCATTGTGCTTTGCCTCATAGCCGTGGCTCTCACCTCATACTGCATGCTACTCATTCAGGTAACCAACCGTAGTCCCTACTCACCATAGAATTTGTGAAAAGCCTAGGTCCGCTGTGGCATATTCCATGCCTGACTAGGCCGTCTCAGCTAAATGTCTGCTTCCTCTCCTAGCCCGACGATTTACCAGTACTTATTTATGTTCTTAAAATTATAAATGAAAAGACTTCGGTAAGTATGAAAGTTTATAAATTTGCAATAATATTAATTAGTGGAAAGTGTGTTTTAATTAATAATTATTGACTCTAATAACTCGGGGAGTGAGCACATCTCCAAGATGTATTTGCTAACAATTAGATTACAACTCAGACTTGGCTGATATAACATTATCAGGGGGTAATTGTATATCTACATTACAAAAGCATTGTCTTGGTAAATTAAATTGCGCGCCATCGTATCATTATAGTAACAATTAAATTGAAGCTAGAGAGAGCGGGTAACTGAAAATTCTGCATACTAGTTCGCATGGCCATTGACTGGATCTCCAATGGCTGCCTTGAATAAATTGCTGTCCGTGTGAAACACTCCCTCTGGCGGAGACTGGCAATATTGTCGGGAAGCTACCGGATCGTTCTCTCTTGCGTGGGGATGGTGTTGTGTCATTTGCAATGTTGAATGTCATAGACAAGGGTGAGGTAGATACGTGAATCGTTTCACTCTGTCTTGTTCAAATAAAAGCTGACACAAATGACTTTATACAATATCTTAAAAACCAATAGATTCAGTAATCAAAGACAATATAATCAGTCTTCCAGAGATTAATAAACTAACCCGGAAGTAGTTTTTAAAAATATAATAGTAAACAGTACCATTAGCAATAAAACAAATTTCAAGTCATAAATAAAAACAATATTTGGAAGCAGGGGGACTCACTCCCGATATCGATGCTATATATATACCATCGATTTAGTTTTAATTGTGCCAGTCTGACGATTCCCGTGATAGAGTGAAACCGGTCCGGTCGAAAATAAATAAGTGGAAAAAAGTTACAAAGGTTTTTTAATCAGAAAAATTCATATTAAAATGGAATTCCACCATGAATTGACAGTTTCAAAATTAAAGTCCGCAGTGTTCCCAAACTTAATGGATACACAGGACTGATACTTGTCAGAGAAACCCTTAAGGTATAGGGGGCTGATAAACGAGGTGTTGATCAGAATCCCTGCCCCGGAGAGTGGCCGCTTTCGAGCATCACTCCTGGAGACTCAATCTCTCTAGTATCAGAAAAGCCCAAAAGAGTCGAGAAGGGGTGAGAAGATGCAAGAAGAGCCAAGGCGAGCCACGAAAAGCCAAAAAGAAACAAGAGGAGACAAGAAGAGACAAGAAGAGGCAAGAAAAAGGAACCTGCAAAGGAAAAAAAAAACAATGCTCAATCAATTATTTTATTCCTGCCCATCCTAAATTCTAACATTGACTTATTAGGTTGCCATGTATACCGGTCGATTAAACTTCAATCTCCTTCCCATTCTCAGAGCACGTATTCCTAAATCATATCAAATGGAGGCTGCTATACTTATCACACCGGGACAGGAATACTCCTGGCTGGGCTGGTACAATTGTATCATAAAATCCGCATAGGATATATTGATTGTGCAACAGCAATATGTAATTTATCGCGATCTATTTACCAAAACATATCATTTTTCCAGGACTGGTGGGACGAACGTGTGAAGTCACGCGCCTTCGTGTCGTGGCTGGCCGTGGCGCCTCGCTTGACCCTCGCCGTCATGATCGCCGCCATGGACCATTGCTACTTCCGCGTTGCCACCTGGCTCAACGACAAAGGTAGGTGCCACCCCGACACAAATCTGTTCTCTGGCATGCTACTTGACTTTTTTTGGCTACATATATTTACTAGCAGATTTATATAAAACTTCAAATTATTGCATATTTGGCTTTTCCTGAGATTTCAGCAAACTTTTTATTTTTTTAACTTTTCAAATATAGCGTAATTTAATCATTTTTTAGTTCCACTACACATAGATACAGCCATTTCAAAATAATTCGTTTGATTTTGATAAAAAGTGGTAACACATAAAATATTTCTCCTTGTAAATCTGCTAGTATTTTGTAGTTTTTCTTTGATTTCTATTTTAACTACCTAAATTTGTATAATTGAATATTTTTCTACACAGCTCAGCTAATGTTTTCATTATGCTGGGGTTAAAAAAAATTTACGAAGCATTTTTTTTTGATTTTCAATTATGCACCTACAATTTTTATTATAATACCTTTTTTTATTGAATGATCTTCATAAATAAACATTTCTTACTTTATATTTTTAGGTTGAACTAAAAAAATTATATGATTGAATTAGGGTTGGTATTATAATGTCAGACGAGGTTTCCGATTGGCAAAAGCACTATAAAAATGATTTTTTTTTTATTAAAAATCATCGTAACTTTTTCCACTTATTTATTTTCGATCGGACCGGCTTCACCCTATCGCAGGCATCGGCAGACTGGCACAATTAAAACTAAATCTATGGTATATATAGCATCGGTGTAAGGAGTGAGTCCCCTTGCTTCCTAATATTCTTTTTATTTATGACTTGAAATTTTTTTTATTGCTGACGGGTACTGTTTACTATTATGTTTTTAAAAACTACTTTCGGGTTAGTTTATTACCCTCTGGAAGACAGATTACATTGTGTTTGTTTAGTGCTATAAAATTAATTTTATCAAACAAGATCAAAAGCAGCAGGAAGCAGGGGGACTCACTCCTGACATCAATGCTATATATATATATATACCATAGATTTAGTTTTGATTGAGCCAGTTTGCCGATGCCCGTGATAGAGTGAAACCAGTCCGGTCGAAAATAAATAAGTGGAAAAAAGTTACAAAGGTTTTTTGTTAAAAAAAAATATATTAAAATGACTGAATTGTTTAAAAATTATAAATAATTAAAAGCACTATCTTCCGATATTGCTGCTGTCTACCACGAAAATATTGTCATATTAACGGATACATATTTAGTTTTATAACTCTGCCTCTGAAGAAGAATTCTTCTAGCCACCTTATTTTCTAGGTTTTTTGTTGTTGTAGTAATTATTATTTATATCTACTAGATTGCGAGTATTGTAAATTGTACTTTTTACAACTGCCAAATTAATATTCATGAATCCATTTTTGTAAAAGTAAGATTAGGTTATTTGGGTTAGAACTGTCTGTGACCCAACAATCTTTATTTTTAGATAATCTTTCAGATTTAGAGTATCGGGCAGACTGCTATAGCTATAGGTTATATTTGTCGGTGCATTATAATACCAGCCCTTCTTACAATATTTAAAATCTGAAAATTTTTGATAATATTAAGTAAAAGTTTATGTTGAATAACTACAAATGTTTGTTAACAAAGCTTGTTTTCCTGTTTTTGGATTTTGTTTTGATGAACAGTTTTGCGCAATTAATTACATTTCGTTTTAAAACTACAATTAGCTTTATAATAATGTTTTCTTATACTTACTGACATGAGAATTTTGTTAAAAATATTACATATTTAGTTCTACAAAACAAACTCGAATATGATACTTGATTTTACACCTATTGATTTTTGTCTTATTATAGCGTATTGTGCTTCCTCTTCCTTTAGCCAACATTTCAAACAGACTCGCAGTGTCTGTCATCAAGGCAGATGTAACACAGCACAAGTCAGGACTGCAAGGCTGTCTGAAACGTATCTTTGCAGGGTCCTGCCGCATTCATGCAGTGTCATTCCTGAACATGGCAGGACACTGCAAGGCTGTCTGAAACGAATCTTTGCAGTGTCCTGCCATGTGCTGTGTTACTTCTGCCCTGATGATGTACACTGCGAGGCTGTCTAAAATGTTGGCTAAAAGAGAATGATGCGCAACTCGGCCTAAGGGCCAGCACTCAAAAATGGCCCCTAACATCACTTCGCAGGTTGTTAACTCAAACAACACCACAAATGATTTATCTGTAAATTCTGTACCGGTAGTTGTAAAAATATATATGGTTTCAAAAGACAAGAATCCTCGAACTGTAATTCTTAAATTCTATGAAATACGTCCCAAAATGTTTGAATATAGGTGCAGTTTGAAAACCAGTGAAAACAATTCTAACAAAACCATAGCAATCTGCAAAGTGCGTATTCTTGGGTGCTGACCATAAATATCCCAAAAATCAATCACCATAATACTTTAGGCCATGAAAATCTTAAATCATATATGATTTTTCTTCCCAGTGAATTAGCTTTGTTCTTTTTTTATTTCATTGCTTTCACCCTACTATGGAACACTGTGTGAAGAAAACTATCGTCTCGACACCAAGTATGAGAACCATCTCATAGTCAAAGTCACTCTGGTTTGTATTATACCTTACGAGAGCTGGAGACCTTTGTAACCAACATCACAAGCTTCTAATACATATTACACCGTGTCCAGAAACTCATTGTCAGACCTTCTTCAGTTTGCGTGCAAGTTTCTGGACGCGGTGTATAATTAATAGCACTCTCGCAATAATATGCACGAATGCTTATCAAATGATACATTCAACGACAGAAATATCGATATCAAATTAAGTTATTATAAAAATATTAATTTTCATTCACTCTCAACTTTTGTAAAAAAAATTCAAAACATAAACAAAAATGACTTCATTCAACCAAAACCATCTCAAGCCAGGCCAGGACACTAAATCAAATCGGCCTCTGATTTCCATGACATGCTCCTATATATATTAATCATATATTTGACCGGTCAGTGGTTGAGTTGGCATCGCGTCCGGATCCCATCCGGGCGTCGGTGAATTCAATTCCTGGGCTGGCTTAGTCCTCCATCACAACACAAGCAACATCTTGCACTCACTGTGACGCTAGTAGGAGATTTTCAAATATTGTCAGGTTATTCGTAATCCGGGAATATTTGTCTTTCTTTGAAAAAAAATGTGTAAATATATATTTTTTTTTATTAACCCTAGAATGGAAGCATTCTTCCTTAACCCACTAACCTTTTAGCCGCGGGAAGCTTACCCCTGCGCCACATCATACATGCTCTGTACGCGAGCGTATGTATGCGTGTGACAGTAGTCATACATATTTTTAACGCGTAGAAAAGGCTAATGGAAGCGAGAAGTCTATTTTACTTTCATTTTAAATTAGGCGCTTTTCTCGTATCTTTGATTAATTCTTGTTGTTTAGGCTAATAAATATTGCGATCGCTCGTAATAAACATATTTATTTCTCTAACTGACCAAAAATGAGCAAAATTCGCTCATTTATTGCGTCTGAGAAGCAATCAGTAAGTTCCGGCGAGAAAAAGGCGCAGCCTGCCACTATGAAGACAAACGCATTACTGAGGAAAGAACTCAAGGAAATCATATCTTGAAGGAAGCTTGCGCAATCGGTTGACACTTCAGGGAAAAAGAAGTTGGACCGAATAAATTTTACTCCTCGCTTCCATTCTAGGGTTGAAACATTTCACATTGAAGTAGTGTAAGGTAGATTGTCTTATATCTTATTTATAAGGGAGGATCTTATAGAAATAAAAACTGTTCTCCTGCAAATATTTTTTCGAAACATGACACAAAAAACCATACACATTCCGTCTAAAATGTTTTGTATGGACAACAAGATGAGTTCCGGAATAGTCTTTTGAATGTGCTGCATATTTTTATAGGTTGGAATAAAATATCATCCTTTGGTTTATTCTTGAATAAAAAATAATATAAAAATATCAATGAATTTGTTTACCACAATGTGTGTCCTTTAAAAAATTCTGAAGATGTCATGCTATTAGAAATAGCAGACAAAATAAGAGAACACATAATCCAGTATAAAAAGTCAATAGATGTCTCATATAAATAAAAAGTCGGATTTAAATCCGAGACACTGTTTAAGTTTGCAATTGATTTCGGGTAGAACTTTGTAACATCATAAAAATAGCTGCCAATAATATGAGATTAAAATTGGAAAATAATATTCACAAATCTTGAATTTGAGATATGATATCGATGAAGATGACACAAATTGAACTGGTCTCATTACCTAAGTCGGTTGAGCGTTACCCCGGATAGGCAGAGGACTTGGGTTCGAGCCCCAGATGCGACTGAAATCTTTTAGTTTCTGTCCTTTTGTCCGGTTTCATCTTTCATTTAGGTTATGTTAATATTATTTTCTTCAATGATTAAATATTACAATGAGGTTTTTAAATCTCAATAAAAATAATTAATAATTAAAAATTATTATTACTGATACATGATCAAACATTTTATAAAAATATATTATAGCGTTTAGTGCACATTACCTAAAAAACCCGTCTGATTTATGCTGTGACTAACGAAGTTTCATCGGACGGGACGCATAAATAGACACGCACGGTGCTGTGATTATTAAAAAATTAAACAAACCCTTCCCCCCATTCTTCTCTTCACTCGCGTTGGGAATGTTTTGTGTGTTTTGTGTAAATGTTTTCAAAAAGCATTAGCAGAAAACGCGGCTTAAGAAGCCCTATTTGACTCGGTGTCCTTGACTTGAGGTGGTTTTGATTCAACCCTTTTTTTCAATATATTTCAAATTGCATGCCTTTTGTAAACGATAGACTATGTTATTTTCTGTCTTCTTTGGTAATGGTTAATTATTTAGCTAAATGCTCTTCATTCAAGTGTACGTTTCCAATGAGCGCATCACTTATTGTAATTTTTTCTTTTTAGTTTCAATTTGTCAACTCTTTCTTGAGTTTATTCTACATCGCCTTCTACTTGCAAGATCAGGAGAAACTGAAAGAGGTGAGAATTTTATTTATAAACTGTAACAAGAAATAGACCCACTTGGCTTGGAGAGTTTCAAACTCCATCACATTTGATGACGATCAAATTGACAATCAGCGCTATTTTGACATTTAGACGATTAAACATCTATTAATCGCCAATTCTCGGCCCATCTTGGCTTTCGATCAAATTATGGTCAGCTGTCAAGCATAACAACATGACCATTATGCTTGTCAGCTGATCATAATTTTATCAAAAGCTGAAATAGACCGAGAATCAGTGTTATCAAAGGTGATAGAGTTTTAAATATCCCAACCTTACTCGCATTGTATAACTGTTATTTATTTCAATGAAAAATTGTTTTGCTTTTAACCACTTTATTTGAATTTATACATTGCCAACTGGTTTCAGTTTTATCCTACCTCCTTCGGAAAGGTATTATTATGAACTAAATTAAGTACAGGCACATTTACATAAAGAAAACAAAGAGACAGAGACAGCATATTAGAGGAAGACGAAACATCATAGAGGGAGTTGGGAGAAGGGTACTCTGGTAGGGGGATGGTAGGGGTTACACGGGGAGAAAGGGAACAACTGTAAAATCGTAATAAAAATATAACCTATTGTCAAGCGATGGCCGGCAAGACTGGGAAATTGACCGTGGAATAGGTGCGGCAAGCGATGTGCTGCGTCCTCTATACAGCTCAGTGATAAGGAAAGCTCAGCTAAGTATCGAGACAAAGTTGGTAGTGTTTCAAGTTACCGAAATGAGATCTTTGTGAAGATTGCAGGAGTCACAAAATGGGATCAAATAAGAAGATCGATGATTCGGGAGGAGTTATACATCGAACCACTACTGCTCTTCTTAGGAAAGTCGCAACTGGGGCTGCTTGAGCACATATTAAGAATACCAGAAGGTCAAATTCTGCAGAATATTCTTAGTGCTTTACCAGAGAAAGATGTCCAGTGGGCAGCCTTTTTTACCTGGGCCATCCATATAACTATTCAGAAATGTTGGCTTCTGAAGCGCAAAGCCACAGGCAACTTTAAATCAGGGCAGTTAAAATTCCGTGAAGAAATATCATCGCATTACTGCGAGAGGTATGCTATCAAGAAATACTTCAAGGCACCCGACAAAGTCACTAATATAGGTTAAACGGAGATGCAGTATGACACCTCTGTCACGCATTATCCTGGGCCAATTCCAGTTATTGAGACAAGCGTGAAAAAATATCTCGTAAAAGCTAAAAGCGTATCCGTTGCATCATGTCTAAGGTCCGACTATGCATGAAATGCTTCGGGGGCTACCACACTAAATAATGTTATTGACCGGTTTACTTTTTATATGTACGTGGGCTGTCCATAAAATAAGGTCTTCAATGATTTTTGCAGGGTAAAACACGTTTATTTGCATTAACACGTACATTTTGTATGACAGTATTCCATCCAAAAGAGTGGTTATTGCACGGGCAGCGTGGGGACGAGCGTTATCATTATACAAACGCAATCCCTTCGTCAAATGTTCTGTCAAAATGTTATCAATAGTGGTCTTACTGACATCAGGGATCATGTCACAGAGCTCGAAAACCGTTACCCATCGATCTGCAATCATTGCTTTATCCACTTTGGCAATAGTTTTATCTGAAAATGACCGCTGTCTGGCATGCTTTTCATCATGGACGTCTGCATGTCCGTTTTTAAATTCTCTGCATCATTTGCACACGTTTTTCACGCTCATACAATTTTCTCCGTACACTTCACGTAGCTGAGAATGAATTTCTATCAAGGTTTTGTTTTTTGCACACAAAAAACGAATTACAGAGTGTAACTCACAACCGGCGGGTGCGGCGAGTGGAAATTCCATCGCGAATGGCTGCCATGCCGAGACTAAGCATCGCAGAGAGTGCAGCGTGATGGGGATTTAGTATGCGGGAACCAGGCTACACGCCAGTGTTGCTGGATCGCGCATAAAATCATTCCTCACGACCGCAGCACCTTGGAGACCTTATTTTACGGACAGCCCTCGTACAATAAACTTGAAAAAAAATTCTGACTAGTTATTTACCGAAAGTTTCATATGGACCTCATCCTTCTCGACACCCCTGGGGGATGAGGAGACAATTTTTTAAAATTCTGAAAAAACATTAATTTTCTACCACTAAAACCAACAACCTTGTGAAATTTCAGCACGAAATTCGAAAAAAAAAAGTTCGTCTCGAATGGGTTAATATAGTTTATATCAATACGGTCCCGAAGAAGGTTAGGATATAATCAAAACCAGTTGACAATGTATAAATTCAAATAAAATGGTTAAAAACAAAACAATTTTTCATTTATCATAATGTCAAGCTGCAAAGTGATTGGTTTCTTCGATAATGTAATTTTATGTTCCTTTTAATAATGTTTTTCTTCTCTTTTTTTTAAATTTATATTGTTGTGAAAGTTTTATAACTTGTAGCGTTTTGTATCCTTAACTAATCATTATTGTGATATTTCCATATATTATTATTATACAGGGTCCATCGAAACCTACCTGACAAACATTAACCAGTGATTCCTGAGCATATTTAAAGTAAATACTGTAGATGGCATGTTGTTCTCCGGTGTATTTTTTTTAAATTGGGAGGCAGGTATCGGTACCGCTGCACCGGGAACCATTCATTGAATAACAAACACCACTGTCATAGGTCACCCTAAGTGGTTCGCTACATTTGATAGGGGTGCTCGGGTTCATGGTGTGAGGTTTGCCCATGTCTTGGTGGCGGATGTGTCTGCCCACCAACCGCGTGGCGAGCTGAATGGGGAAAGGCCGATTGAGGGAGTCTCTGACCTCTCCAATCGGACTCTCTCGACCCATCATTGCTTTGCACCGCAGTGGGAGGGATGGATTCATATATCCGTCACTCCTGATCGCACTGACCCTCCGATGACTGCCTATATCATACCTTTTCCTTCCCAGAACTTCTCTCCTTCTATTCCTTAAAAAGACCTTCCACACAGCATCCCCACAGATGACATAGGTCCTGAGGGAAATTCTTTTCCTGAGGCTCCTGTGTGTAGTTAATGTAAAAAAAAATTACAATAATTTTTTTTTATTTAATTCAAACAACAACAAAAAACTTTCACATGTCATCACTGGTCAGTCAGCCGAGTAACCCCCCGACCCCCTGCCCCAACGCTAACTATCCAATGCATAAGATTTTTTGTTTTTTTTTAGTTAAAAATTTTTAAAAAGTCACCGAGACATTATTAGACCAAAATACCATCTACATTTCTTACTCCTAATAAACTCATGAATCACTGGATAATTTTTTTCAGGTACGCCTGATACACCCTGGACCTATACATTACCTATACATTATTTTTAAAACATCTTTTTCTTCTTTTCTGTACTTTTCTATTTTCTCTCCTACAATCCATCTCTCATGTTATACTCATAGTTGTAAGGAACGAGAAACACTACCCATCCAAATTTAATTACACCTTTTGTTTTATTTTCTAGCAATTGGCAGCCCTGTTAATTGCCCGTCAAGTTCTCGGCAACTTGAGAGAGTCTGCCTGGCCTTATCTACTGGAGCATTTGCGGTTGGCTAGACTGAGCCTCGCCCTGTGGGGGGCCCTGAGCCCTAGCCAAGGTGTGTCCCTATTCCGCCTATCCCATTAGCCGACTAATTGTAATTGATTGACAGTGTCAGTTAATCGATATTTTGCCAATTAATATTCTTTCGTTTACTAAAATTTTGCCTAATTAATCTTCATTTTCAAATCTGTAGTCACAACTATGGATGATGTTTGTGTATCTTAAAACATTGTACCTACATAAATCAATTAGAAGGAAAAAATGGCCGAGGCCGAAAAAAGCAACGTCGCATTAGTATCGCTCAGGAGTTGTTAAATGACGATCCAGATTTGCTCAAAAGGGTCATAACTGGTTATGAAACGTGGGTATATGGTTATGACGTCGAAACCAAGGCCCAATCATTCCAATGGAAGCGGCCAGAAGAGCCAAGACCGAAAAAAGCACGCCAAGTTCGATCAAATGTGAAGGTTTTGCTCACTGTTTTCTTCAATTACAATGGCGTGGTGCATCATGAGTTCTTGCCAACAGGTCATACGGTTAATAAGGAATACTACAAGGAAGTTATGCAACGTTTGCGTGAAGCAATACAGCTCAAACGATCGGAATTGTGGAAAAACAAATCATGGATTTTGCATCACGATAATGCACCAGCTCACCAAAAACAACACAGTAATCATGCCTCAACCACCGTATTCACCAGATTTGTCTCCCTGCGACTTTTTCCTATTCCTGAAACTGAAGAGACCAATGAAAGGAAAGTGTTTTGCCACAATTGATGAGATAAAGTCAGAATCGAAGAACGAGCTGATGGCCTTACCGAAAAGCGCATTCCAGAAGTGCTTCGAGGATTGGAAGAAGCGCTGGCATAAGTTCATTATATCTGAGGGGGATTACTTTGAAGGGGAGAAAATGGATATTGATGAATAAAAATTCGAAATTCACCTTTTCTTTTAAACACACCTGGTATATTTGCAGTCGAGATTAAAAAAAATAAAATTTTTTCGACCTTTCTTCAGTTTTTGTCGATTTTGAATCCCGAATGACAAATTTTTCGGATAAATCATTTAATACTTTTTGAAGTAGACAAAATTTGCATACAATTTGAAATTAAAATGATCTCTGTAGACCTAATAGTGTCTGGGACATAACGGTTTAAAATTTCGTAATATTTTGTCATTTCTAGCTATTTTTATAGTTTTTTTCATTGTTGACACCGAAGGAATATTTTTTATTGAAATATCTGCGATACCAAAGATTTATTAATATAGATCCTCCACACAGCATCCCCAAAGATGATATAGGCCTTGAGGGAAATTGTTTCCTCCTTGGTCTCCTGTGTGGAGTTACTGTAAAAAAAAAAAAAAAGATAATGATGAATATCGAATGAATCGAGCACGGTCAGTAATTCCACTACTTATTATCGATATGATACACTGTCTATAGTTAGTGATAAGATAGACAACATAATATACCACTAGTACCGTTATGCTATATGTTAAATATCCTACGTCACATTGTACATTACGTGTATTATATTATGATTTTAACTTCTAAAACAAAATTTGTCACCACGCACTCCATTTTTTCTATTAATTAAACCACCAATTCTGTAATATAATCATCATGTAAACCATTTTATTATTATTATTTTAAGCACTTGTGACATTTGTTTTGATTTTAGCTGTCAACAGTTGTTCTGTTTTGTTGCTCATTATATTTATCAAAAACCAATTATTTTCTGTTATCTACTTAAAGAAAAGTGTTGTGTATTGTTCCTTGAGGATTCTTCTCCCCTCTGGTTATCCAGGAGCCAATTTTCGCAGCTGATTATCAGATATTTATGCACTTTTCTACCTAGTCGTCACCAGTTCCAACTTTTCTTTTTTTTTCTTTTTCTTTTGTATTTGTAAAGAATGGAGGATATTCCTGAAAAGGTCCATTCAGGACTCCCCAGAAAGCCTCCAGATCCCCCTCCTGACCTTCCAGATAATACGTCAGAAATTTCAGACAGTGAATCTGTCATAATAAAGTCCTTCAAAAAAAGAAAGTTTAGTGCATCTCCAAATATATCCGATTAACTTCTTCAACTTCACAGACCCCAGCCCCAGCAGAACTTCCCGCATCTCCTCCAACTAATTTCACTCTGTTCCGTGGCCCATATATTGTGTATGCCCAAAAACTTGAGCAAGGAAAAACTTATTCATCCTCTTGGCTTCGGTAAACTTCTAACAAACACAAAAATTCTTTCCATCGTGTTGCAGGTGTAAAAGCCGAGGGTCGTTTTCGAATCTCTGTTGAATTCCTCACAGGGTCAGCCTTGCCACACCATTTATTAAAAATATTTAAGCATTCCATCCAAATCTAAATTCATAATATATTCCTATTTCTTTTAATGTAACCCATATGGAATTGGCTCATAGTGTATTCTCAATCGATCTTTCCATCCCATATGGGGGAATTTCATCATCCGCCCCTTACAACCCCCTCAACATATCTAACCATGAAGACCATATGACTTTTGAGGGCACAATTTCCTGGAACTCCTCCCAATCTGTCGTGATCACCTTTGAAGGGCAGTCTCTTCCCTCGCATATATATTTATTACCGGGACTCGTTCTTGAGTTTCTTTTAAATATATATTGATTAATCTATCATCTTTCAGAAAAAGCACCTGGTAAATTCGAAAAGACCGACAGTAAAGAGGGCACCCCGTTGAAAGGCACGCCCACCTCCAACAACCACGAGGTGGTGCTGAACAGTGACGAAGACCCTACTAAGAGTGCCATGGAAAGTGGAAAAGAACCACACGAGGGAAAGCAGAGGAACATCAGTCAGGCTGAACTAGAATCACAGCTTTTTAGGGTAAGATAACATCTAATAGTTTTCTATTTTTAACTAACTAACTATCATGCCGTTTCTATACAGAGGCAGGCAGATAGGATGGACCGCCAAACAATTCAGTCTTGGCACACACTCCTTGCTTCATTCACATTCATACATCGTCTCATACCTGTCATCGGCCTCCATGGTCGAGGGGTAAGGCTCTCGACTACGAATCCGAAGGTCGCGGGTTCAAATCCCGGCGTGCGCAAGTAAATTTTATTTAATAAATTTGTGTTGTTTCACAATTAATTCATTTAAAAATAATATATGGTATATTTGCGCACGTTCAGGAGTGGAAGATACTCTCAGTATCGCCCTGGTGAAAGACCACCATTCAGAATTGAAACGTTGCTTGAAATGGCTTATAGCCGTGTTTGGTGACCAGATCTGAATAGCCAGGTATTTCCCCTTTTCCCCACCTTCCCCTTCTCCTTCCCCTCCCCAATCCCTTCAGCCTCACAACGTTCACCAATTGGGAATGCCATAGTCTCACTGGCTCCAGACGGTTGGGAGCAGTTAGGGACTCTTGTGCGGTAGACATATAAAAAAAAAAAAAAAAAAATTCTGACTCTTGGCATGGCCTGACACAAGTATTTGGTTCATTTGATCGTGTCATCTCTTTCTTGAGCGTCCCCAACTTCTTATACCATTCACATTCGCGTTGTATATTCTTCTTACACTCCTTTCTTCATTCGTCCCCTCTACGTCCCAAAACCATCTAAGCATTCCTTTCTTATATGCATACTGTATAATATTTTGTAATTTTTTTTATGAATATGCACCTAAGGAGTACTGTAGGAGTAGTATTAAGAATTAGCAGGAATGTATGTAATATGTTAAGAATGAATATAATAGAATAGAATGTAAAAGTAGCACTGTAGGATACCACTGAATGGAGTTATTTAATCATTTTTAAATTTATTTATAGTAAAGCGCACTTGAAGTGAAACAACACAAAACTGCGCTATATAAATGCTTTGTTATTATTATTATTATTATTATTCTTCCTCATTACACTTACACCGGCCTTGCATTCTTTGCGAATCTCAACATTTTTCACACTGTCATACATGGTTTTAGCACGCATACGCCTCAGGGATCTCATTTCTACAACATTCAGTCGACTTTCATACTTCCTCTGCCAGTTCCATGCCTCACTGCCATACATCGGGGTTGGTATCTGCTCTTCATTGTGGACTGCTAGCTTCGCTTCTTTGAACAAATTTTAATATTTATGTACCTATATAAAATTTATATTTATATTATACTACCTGACGTGTACCCGGCCTTGCTCTACCGCAATTGATATATTTGTGCGCCTGGCTGTCCATGGAATCCTGAGCATTTCCGCCAGCACCATATTTCGAGGGCATCTGTCTTCTTCCTTTCACTGGCTTGAATGTCCATGTTTCCACACCATAAAGGAATATGGAGAAAATCAGCAACCGAACGAGTCGCTTAGTATAACACTGCTTTAATTGAGTATTTTTCCTACCGATTTCGGAATCACCATTCCTTCTTCAGGGACAAATATATACTAACTTAAAATTATTACAAAATCGTGGTCAATACATTAGATGTTAGAGTGAGGGTGGAAGAGTGACTGTGGGGGGAGTTAAGTAAAGAGTGGGGGGAAGAGAAAGAGACAGATGGTGTGGATAAAGGGAACATATTCGAAATAGGACTGTAAGAGAGATTTTTGTGATTATTAATTATGTCTACATTATTCTTTACTGATTTTAAAATTTCTAATGCTTCTAAGTTGTCCAATCATTTTCCTTTATTGTTAATATGAAGAATATCTGTGCCAGTATCTTTATCAAAACTAATAGCTTTGATTTTTTTTAAATAATAGCTTTGTGTAAATAAAATTGCTAGAAAGAAATGAAGAATCTGACGGTACACATTCAAATGATTTGGTCATTTTTTTCCCTTTTGTATTTCTTCTCTCCGTTTTCATAAAAATATGTACTTTTCTTTCTTGGTAATTGCCAATCCGTATCTTTATCCTAATATATTGGTACTTTTTTTACAGTACGATGGCACTTTTGCCGAGCATCTGGAGATGGTAATGCAGCTAGGTTACGTGGTCCTATTCTCGTCTGCCTTCCCACTGGCCGGGCTGTGTGCACTGGTCAATAACCTCATCGAGGTGCGAGGAGACGCCTTCAAACTGTGTTTCGTCACACAGCGTCCCTTCGGCCGGAGGGTGAACAGCATCGGCTCTTGGCAGGTGAGGATAATTCTTTGTGACAGTACAATGACAAGTTAGTAGCAAAAATGCTTTGAAATGGTCCTCGGTGGGATTTGGTATTGCTATCCGGTATAAAAGCTATCTCCAGCTATCCTTTTCAAATGCAACTTTCCCAATGAACAATGTCCGATGCGAGTACATATTAGTAACTTTACATTAGAGCTGTTTAAAGTTTCGATTCTACGTTTTTATTGTTTTTCAAGAAATATAGTATTGTTTTGGTATTTTGTACACAACCCCTATTTATTTTATTAAAAAAATCTATTATGGAAACTTTAATCAACTCTGATGTAAAGCAAATGAATGATAATACCTCCAGCTCCTGACACTTAATGGCAACATGCTACACTAACGCCCTCTAGCAGCCCACGTTATACAAATGTAATTTTTCCATACATTTTAATAGATTTTCTGAGAAATATATTTGTTAGCCTATGTATGATTTTACTCCTCTTTTGCTTGTGTATGTATATGTATTTTTTAAAGAGACTATTAGGATTATATTAACATTTAAAGCCTCGCTTCTTGCGAACTGTTTAAATTATTTACAAAGAGAATAAAATATTTATTATACAAGCAATACAGTCTGAAAGCCTATAGCCCGCGCCGCTAAAGGCACTAGTGTAGCATGTTGCCAGTATTTTGACCAAGCTACGAGTGTAATCAAGTATCATAGATGTCCAGGGGTACGTGTATGTGGTTTATTACCTTTTAAGATGTAAAAATATATGCAACATTGATGTTGCGAGGTAGAAGTGGGCAGTGTATATCTTTTTTTAAAAAAAGAAATGCAAATATTCCACTAAAAACCTGACAATATTTTAAAATCTCCTACTACCATCACAGTAAGCGGAGGATGTTGCTATTGTCGTGATGGAGGACCGGCCGAGGAATTGAACTAACGACGCCTGGGTAGGACCCAGACGTGATGCCAACCCAGCCACCGCCCTGGTGGTATTATTACTACCCTTATAGTATAGGCTACGCATTGTTAATCAATTTGTTTTCTTTTTCCAGAGCGCAATGGAGGTGATGGTGGGAATAGCAGTGCTGGTGAACTGCGCCCTTATTGGTCTATCCGGTACAGTGCACCGAATGTTCCCTGAAGCCACGTCCATACAAACTATCCTAGTTATTGTCGCTCTTGAGGTATGTTATTATAAATTTCAATTATTTTATTAAGATTTTTTTTTCTTTGTTGTAGCTGAAGTACTCGCAGTTATTTATTTATTGAATTTGTACAACCTTTAACATATAACATTACCGATTTTTAATCTAATTTATTATAATTGTACAGTTTATGCAGTGTATATGCAATGCCAAAAACCCTGTAAATGTGTTATAGTACATTAATTCCAGATTGATTTTTTTTGTGTCACCGTATTTAGGAAGTACGTAGCTCTCCCAACAGGTAAATTACTAAATAAGTTTGTGCGGCTCACTCGACTGTACAGGAGGTTGTGATGACGTGCTCGAGAGTGAGATTCTGATACAAAGAAGTTTATTTGAGCCAGAATCTCGCTTTTGAATATGTTATCGTTAAATGAAAGAAAAAATATTTAAGTAGAGTAATACCTCTACATACCTCTAAGGAGTGGTAATCGGTCATACCCAAAATATAGATATATGTGTATATAGTATGCAATTTCAAAATTAACTAGCCTTATTCACACTTCATTAGATAAATCACTAAAATGCCTTGGAATTTTTATAGATCTCAAAAAAGCGTTTGATAGCATATCTCATGACAAACTTATAATTAAATTAAGCAACATTGGAATAAATAGTACAGCTCTGGAATGGATAAAAAGCTATCTTTTCAAACGTCCTCAAGTGGTAAAAATAAACGAGGTACTTAGTCATAAAAAAACAAGTAATTTTGGCATACCTCAAGGTACAGTACTGGGACCTCTACTTTTTATCATCTATGTAAATGACATATTCATGCAAAAGCTAAACGGAAAAATAATATCTTATGCTGACGACACTGTCATAATAATTGAAGGTACTGACTGGAATTCTATTAACAAGCTAGCAAATACTGATATTAATATATTAAAAAATTGGTTCGATAATAATCTACTCTCCCTTAACACTGGAAAAACAAAATTTATTCCTTTCTCTATCAATAAATTTAAATCAAAACCAGAAATAAAAATTATAATACACCAAAGTAACTGCAACAGAATCAATTGTAATCAAGCATGTTCAATACTTAGTCCAACTTCCAAAATTAAATACCTTGGTGTATATATAGACCAGCATTTTAAATGGAAAACACATATTTGTGAACTTGTTAAACGAATTAGAAAATGTATATATATATTTATAAGACTAAGAAATATTCTTAGACTAGAAAACCTAAAAAGAGTGTACTATGCAATTGTTCAGTCTATTTTACAATATGGAATTATTGGCTGGGGGGAACATATGATAATATTTTAAGTCCACTTAAAATAATTCAAAGATTGATAATAAAGGTAATTTTAAAAAAACCATCATCATTTTCCACTGAAAAGCTTTTTACAATATTCAATGTACCTACAGTAGATAAAATTTATAAAAAATATGCAATTATTCAAATCTTTAAAGAAAAAACGTTAAATAAATTACAATTTAATATATCCGCAAGGTATCAACAAAACATTAAAATCCCGCCATTCAATACTAAGCATACGCAAAACACATACCTATATCTAGGAATAAATTTTTTTAACAATCTGCCATCTGATCTTAAAATTATAGAAAATATCCATGAATTTCAACATAGATTAAAAAATTACCTCAAACTACTCTAACAATTTAAAAATTTTTTTTTTTAATTTTTATTATTATTAGATTTTTTTTGTCTTTTATTATTATCTTCTCTTCTTTTCTTCTACTTTCTTTTCATTTTCTTTAATACTATTACTAGTGATAAATTACAAAATTTACACGACAAATTCATATTTTCCTGCTATTGTACAACAATATTTTAAGTTATGATTTGATTAATTAAGCGATAATCACTCACCAAACACAAGAACCTTGTTTCTTTATGGTGAGGAATAGCTATATTATATTTTTGTTACACTATATGAATCATGTCTTATTTTTATATACTCTCTGTAAAAAAATATATTATATTAAATAAAAAAAATAAAAAAAAAGTTAAGCATATCGTCGATAGAGACGCTAAAATAAAAATCTAAAAATTTCTTATGAACTCTTTCAATGCACAAAATGTAAATTACTTTGTCTCCAATACCCTTAAAACTAGCGTGTTGTATAATTAATTATGAATGGTTTGGAGTAAATTTTTGAGGTTGTGGTGTTATCTCTACCCCTGCTCCTACCCAACCGTAGAAAGATAGATAGAAGATTCACAAAAATATTCATCGTTCCCTCCCCCCCCCCCCTCTCAGAGGTAGTCAACAATTGAGGTTGGTCTTATCTGCTTCCACTGTCATTCCACCTCTTCTCCAGTCTAGGTCGCTTATTTTATGTGTTCTTTGATTTGATTTGTCTATGTATTTTATGTTCAGCATGTGATGCTGGTGACTGTGCTGATGATCAAACTGGCTGTGCCGGAGCTGCCCTCGTGGCTGGCCACCGAGATGGCGAAAGTGGAGTTCCAGAGAAGGGAAGCCACCAGGACGATGCACACTCCGCTACAGGTGGGCTTTTTATTGGACACTTTTACTTACCTCCTTTATTAAGGTCCACTAATAATCCACACTGACTCAAACTCCACTTCAAGCATTCCTGTCATAAATTCGGGTGTGCTCAAAGTTCCACTTCTTCGCAATAAAAAATTGTGACAAGGGTGTAGAGCGAGTAGAGCGGTTGTTTGCTGTGAGTACTTGTACATTTTGTTTGTACTTACAAATAAAAACTATGTTATTACTAACTATTTTTCAGCGGCTACGAAGTCCATAAAGGCTGTAAAATTATATCGTTTCACAAATTAAATTCTGAAATTTTATATATAACGGTGTTAATTGTTGAATTTAAACTTCTCATTTTTTGAGGCCAAAACCATTTGCAACCTCCACGGACTTGTGTTTTTTTCTTGCATATTCTCCGTTTAACTGTGTACCTACCTAATGATGTTCACCAAAATTCTTCGTCTAATTATTAAGAATTGTGAAATCGTACTATGTATTTAGCACTGACGTGCATTGCTCTATGACCAAAAGTAGGCTGTGTGTAGTTTTTCAAGTTCTGGTATGAATTGTGCGTTGGATTCTGATTTGAAAATGACAATAATATTATCGTATTCCGCTGATTGGCCAAATGAATAAATGAGTGTATGTTCAAGTTTCCCACTTGAAACACCTCAAAAATTAATACTAAAATGTTATATAAAGAAAGTACCTTCCCCTCCATACAATTATTTCATGAGGCTGAACTGTTAGATATAAGAAAAACTTATTGTCCCTAAAATATATATTTTCAAGAAAAAACTATTCCCAAAAAACGAAAACCGCTTTAGTAACAGAATAAATAACGTACTTGAAGTACCTTTGTGTAAAACTTAGCTTGCGCAGAGAAATGCTTTTTTTATTGCTCGTAAAATTTATAATTTACTGTCTACAGAATGTAAGTGTCCAAACATACTGTATTTAAACACATACAAAAATGTAAAAAAAAACTGGATTAAAACCAAAGATATTAACCTTTTCCTCCTAAAATTGTATATTTTCCTCATTTTCTTTTCTTTTTTTTCATTTTCTTTTTCTTATTTAACTTATTTTCAACATCCGTGGATTAATACAAATATTCTGCCACTAACTGATACCAGGTATACTCATGCACTGAACTTGCGTATGTGGGATTTTTTTTGTTTTATATACATTACACATAGGTTTATGTACATGTGTTCAGATGTATATATAAGTTAATATTAAAAAAAAAAAAAAATTCGTGAAAAAAATTCATTTTTATCAGAAATTTGTCACTTTTTTCATTTTATTTTTAGGGTTCGTTTTTATTAGGGTAAGTACTAGAGGTGGGCGTTTCAGTTTCATTTTCAAAATAACCGAAACCGTTTCGGTTTCTCAAAATAAACGGTTTCTAGAAACCGTTTAAAAATAACGTAATTTTTTTTTCATATACATAAATATAAACTAAATAAAAGTTATCGTCTGTTATAATTACGTTGAATGATAAAAAGTAATATATGTAGGTTGTTTAGATACTATAAATCATAGGCATCATGGCTTCCTATTAAAAATATACACATAAACTTACCAAAATGTGAGGACGGGGTTGGGGCAACTTTAGCGATAATTTAAAATAAAGTCAATCACAAATAAGGCCACAAAAGTATGCACACACTCCAATAATATTATATACATCACTTTATTTTTGGGTTAAATATTTTTATGAGTTTTAAAAGATTCAAAATTTATTAATATTCAAGAACATCAGTTGCTCGACTTTTTTAGATTTTAATCTCGTTCTTCTGTCACTTAAAATTAATCCTGTCTTTGAAAACATTCGCTCACAGGGAACTGACGTCGCCAAGAAGTTGCATTTGTTGCGGAATATTTTGGATAGATTGGGGTACACATATTGATTTTGTCTCCACCATTCTAATGGGTTATTTTGTCGTGGCAATAGGGGCTCTTCCAAAAACATTATCACTTCTCGTGATGCTCTGGAATACGAGGAACTGGCGATGCTATGGTGTTCACAATCGGTATCAAAATCAAATAGAATTGATAGTTCGGGACGTTTTGTGGGGGTAATATTAACACATTGTGGTATTATCTTAACTTCTCCCGCTTCTGCATCTAAGAGTTCAATGACTAAATCGATAGCTTTCATCTTAGCATTCTCAGCCGCTGACGTTCTTTTAAATGCACGCGCTTTGAATCTCGGATCCAATAATGTGCACAATGCTAAGGATTCATTTTGATCAATGTCGTTGAATCTATCATTTATTCCTAATATTAATTTTGCCACAACTTGTTTTGCTTGTGCACCTAAAATTTCTTTCGATAAAATTTCACAAACTTTCAATAGGTCCGATGTTAAAACAATAACAAGACTGCCAGTCATGTATTTTTCCCCGCTGATGTTTTTCGTAACCTGCTCAAACGGTTCCAAAATCTCGATTAATTGCTTGCACAGTTCCCAATCTTCAGGTGCAAGACACGGTAGATTTTTGTTAATTACGGCTATCGTACATTGTACAGGTTCTTGAAGCTCCGATAAGCGTTTTAACATATAATATGTTGAATTCCATCGTGTCGGAACTTCTTGCAGTAACTTCTTTGGTTGTACAACTCCCGAATTCAATTGATATTTTAATAATTTTTCAGTAGACAGGTTACTTTTTTTGAAATGTCTAACGATTGTTTTAAATTTATTGGTTGTATCTGAAACAATTTTTAACGCATCTTGAACGATTAAGTTTATTTTATGTGCATAACAGCCAAAGTGTTTCCACTTGAGAATGTCATTTATAGCACCCTTGATGTTAGATGCATTATCGGACACAACAACTAGCACCTTTCCACCTAACTCCCACTTTTCCACGATCCTTTTTAATTCTTTAGCCAACTCTACACTTGTGTGGGGCCCGCTAAAAGAGGCACAACCCAGTAAAACGGTTTGAAGTTCAAAATTTTTTGTAAAAAAGTGTGCCGTTATAGCCATGTAACTCTCGGTCGTGGAAGAAGACCAAAGATCTGTAGTTAAACAAACACTCGTTGCCTCAGTTTTTAACAAGTCTACAACTTTAATAACACATTTATCGTAATGCAATGACAACAAATTATTTGACACGTATTTTCTGCTGGGTAAAGTGTACGATGGAATTACACCAGCCATCAATTTGACGAAACCACTATCTTCAACCATGCTGAAGGGTTGAAGATCTTCTATAAAGAGGCCCATAACCAAATCGTCAATTTGTTTTTTCTCCCGCGAACTAATGTTTTTTGGAATAAAAAAAGACATAATATTTTGCTGTGTCTTTTTCCAAGAGAAAAACCTGAAGTGCTGGCTATGATCTGTGTTTTTTCAACTGGCTGAGCTGATAATTCAGAAGCACTCACACTCACACTTGTTCGATCACTTTCGGTTATAGTTTGACTAGCCACTCTAGCCAGCGGAAGAATCACATTTTGCCGACCGGAGATTTCCGAATTGAACAAAGTTAAATATACTAGGGGATGTTTTCTCTTTAGGTGCATTTTCAAATTAGACACAGTAGATTTATATGAAATGCGCGTCTTACATATATTACATGAGGCCAAATCATCCCCAACAGTTTCGAAATGTGTCCATAGAACACTAACCTTTCTGCGTTTATGCGACGACATCATAGAAGTAGGTAAAATAGTCTTGATATAATAATAACAACAAATTATAAAACTGAACGAGGAACGACGGCACTTGTCAATGTTCGCGTTAAGACAATGTTTCCCATACTAAACTGACAAAATGCTCAAATATTAAATCTCCCCAAATAATATATACTTTATGACTGCATGTATGGATTGAAAAGGGAATCTTCCAGAATGATCTAAAAATCGAAACAATAATAATCAATCTTGCGTATTCCGATGTCACCTAAAATGTGGCACTGAACAATCGAAGATTTTTATTTTGTCGGTGCCATATTTGATATTACCAAAATGCTTGGGCCCTTTTTGGAAAGATAATATTGATTATCTGCCACATTTTATTATTATTACTTACTTGAGACAAGCCATAAACAGATCTGTCGGCTTTTTTGTAAACATTCGGATTTGAATTACTTAGCCAGATTAAGTAAAGGCGAATAGTAAAAATTAGAACGTTTTGCTTAATGAGCCACAATTCACTACGGTAAATAGTTTAACCTTTTTTCTATGTTACTAACATTAGCTGGTGGTGGTTCATTATATTGTATTTCATGAACACTCGGATTGCACTCGATGAAGTACGTACCCACGAAAGGAAAAGAGATCGCATCAAAAGGAACCGTGTTTGCTTGAGAATATATATTTTTTATCACTAGTAGGTCTGCCGTTTCTGTACATTACAATCATTACATATTATTTTTTCCTTCTAGTCTAATAAAACTTTACATTCTTCTTTCAAGTCGAGATACCCCGGCTGATATTATACGCGAGTATACGGCATTTATTACTACGCTAACTAATTAACCATCATGCTTTTGCTCAGCAGGGATAGGCAGAGAGGATAGACCGCCACACAACTCTGTCTCGGTATAGACTCCTTGCTTCATTCACATTCATATATCGTATTATAACCTACTACAGTATGTATTTGATTCACTTGATTATGTCATATATTCTTCGGGTGTCCCCGACTTCTTATACCATTATCTTCCACGCCATATATTCTCTTTATACCTCTCTTCGGTCATCCGCTCAACGTGCCCAAAACATCTAAGAGTCCTTTCTTAATCTTAACAATTACGGAGAAAATAGTTATCATTCCCATAATTTAAATTCATAAACATGAAAGATAAAAATAATACCATGGTTGTAGGACAAATTGATTTTGCTAGATTCGTACTTATCTGCAGTTCTGAAATACTAAAACTACAAAAAAAAACAGCTAAAATCATTATAAAATTATTTTTAGAAGTTGATGTCCACGAAAACTTAAGGTAAAAAGTAGCTCCCAAACTCGAAAACGTTGGAAACCATTCTATCGTGATTATTAAACCACAACATTTCGCGGTGAAC
>JAHDVE020011555.1:0-11469 GCA_022606495.2 Halesus radiatus | reverse complement strand
AAAAACTTTTCCCAAAACTTAAACACTTGGGTATAGTTAACAGTGAATTTCAAGATGATATTACAAAATTAGCACTTGAAAGTGACATACTACAACAACTTCAAGTGTTAGAACTTGCAAACGGTGTGTTAACAGATGTAGGCGGTCAAATGTTATTAGATGAACAAAGTAAACTTTCACATTTAAAAAAACTTGACCTTAGTTACAATTATTTAACAAGTGAAATGGCAAAAAAACTAAAAAAACTACCTATAGAAGTTAACGTGTCAGATAGACAGGAAGAAGAGGAAGATGATTATAGAAGCCCACTGCTTACAGAATAAATTAATTTTACTAGGCAAACCAAATGCAAAAAGCACCATATACTTCCTAAAAGCAGCACAAGATTTAGGCGCAAATATTCATTTTATGGATAGTAACAATACAGATTTTAAAGCCCTAGATGGTGCCACAGTTAAAATAGACCCACCCTACCACAACACAGATAATATTAACCACATTGAAAAAATAGGAACAGATTACACAAATTTTTTAAAAACTTTATCTGCCTGCACTAATACAAGCTTTTTAAACCACCCAGACGCTATAGCAGAAGTTTTCGACAAAAGACGCTGTAAGGAAAAACTTCAAGCAGCTAACATTCCATCAACACAAATGTTTAATGATAACCCAAAGGACGTTCACAACTTACACCTTTTAATGGAAAAAAATAGTTCCCAAAGCGTCTTCATAAAACCCGTTTTTGGTTCAGGCGCAGCGGGAACAATGGCATATAGGTTTGAAAAAAACACAGGTAGGCAAGTTTTATATACAGCAACCACAATTATAAATGAAAACCTTGTTAACACAAAAAAAGTTAAAATTTATAAAGAAGCAAGTGTAATTAACCAAATTTTGTTAAAATCAATGGAACAACCTTTAGTAGTAGAACGGTGGATACCAAAAGATAATATTTTAGGGCAAGTTTATGATATTAGGGTGCTTTATTTGTTTGGCAAGCTGCACTATATGGTGGCAAGGCTTTCAAAATCACCCATAACAAATTTGCATTTAAACAATGAAGCAATTGAAATAGAAAAACTAGGACTAGCCAATAAAACAATGTATGAAATAGAAAATATTTGCCACAACACAATGGCTTTATTTCCCAAACTAGTTTATGCAGGTATTGATGTATTAATAGAAAAAACAACAAAAACCCCACGTATTATTGAAATTAATGGTCAAGGTGACTTAATCCATAAAGACATTTACGATGAAAACACAATTTACAAAAAACAAATAAAAGGAATGATGATATCTTGAACGACAACACACACTTACCAGATGAAATGCCCTTAGAAATATTTAGTGATACGCAAGGGTTTACCCAAATAAACATGAATGAAATAGTAGGAACTCATGATATATTGTTTGTATGCCTTGATACATTAAGGTATGACGTAGCAATTTCTGAAGAAGAAAAGGGTGGTACGCCTACACTAAATAAATATGGCAAGTGGGAAAAGCGTGGGGCACCAGGTAACTTTACGTACCCCTCACATCACGCTATGTTTTCAGGTTTTTTACCTCATACATTAGAACCAGTTCCCCTTAACAGGCAAGAGAGATTATTTTTCCCTAAAAATATAGGGCTTGGGCGGTTTTCCCCTAAATATAGTTATGCCTTTGAAGGTGCAACGTTTATTGAAGGGCTTGAAAAAGATGGATATGAAACAATATGTATTGGTGGAGTAGCTTTTTTTGATAAACGTTCACCTATAGGAAAAGTTTTTCCTTCTATGTTTAAACAAAGCTACTGGAACCCGTCATTTGGTTGTGCTGTAAAAGAAAGTGTGGATAATCAAATTGAATTTGCAATAAAAAAAGTATCTCAGGTGGAAGAAGGGAAAAGAGTGTTTATGTACATTAACATAGATACAATACACTACCCAAATTATTTTTACCTAGAAGGTGAAACAAAAGATAACTTAAAAACCCATGCAGCCGCCCTTAAATATGTAGATGAAAGGTTAGAAACGCTGTTTAGTTACTTTAAAGCAAGAAACAAAACATTTGTAATTGCCTGCTCCGACCATGGTTCTTGTTATGGTGAAGATGGTTTTTATTTTCATGGGTTTAACCACGAAGTTACTAACACAGTGCCATATAAGCACTTTGTATTATAGCCTATGAATTTATCAATTAAAGAAATATACACAGCCTATATGTACAGTTACCCACACAAAACAGCCTACAGACCATTAAAAAATATTAATATAAAAGATTATTACAATGTTTTAAATAACCAAAACAATAGCCTTTATGTACACATACCTTTTTGTGAAACCAAATGCGGCTATTGTAATCTTTTTTCTGTTGCGAAAAATGATGAGTCATATTTTAATAAATATATGGCTGCCGTAGAGCATCACTCAAAATCTTTACAGTTACCTAAAATTGATTTTAATAGTTTTATTATTGGGGGTGGAACACCCCTTATTTTATCTGAAAAACAACTTGAAAACTTGTTTTTAGTGGGTTCTAATATATTTAATATAGATTATAAAAAAATATTTTCCTGCGTTGAAACCTCACCTAACCAAACTACAAAAGAAAAATTAACAGTTTTACAACAATTTTTCACAAAACGTATTAGTATAGGTGTGCAAAGTTATAATGAAGCGGAACTAAAAATTTTAAAAAGAAACCACAACACAAAATCTATAAAAAGCGCATTAGAATTAATTAGAAATTTTAACTTCAACTGTTTAAATGTAGATTTAATTTACGGAATACCAACACAAACAATAAATAGCCTTAAAAGTTCAGTAGATTTTGTGCTTGAATACTTACCAGAGGAAATTTTTGTATACCCCTTATACGTTAGAAAAAATATGCCAATAGAAAACGCCACATTAAACCCAAAAACATATGATATGTATTTATTCCTAAGAGATTATTTATTAGAAAAAGGATATTTTCAAACATCTATGCGTAGGTTTACAAAAGTATTACCTTTAGAAAACGGAAGTTGTGGCTTTGAAAATTCTATAGCAATAGGTTGTGGTGGGCGTTCTTATTTAGGCAACCTTCATTTTTGTTCACCATATGAAATTAACCCAGTTAAAAGCCAAAAACAAATAGATGCTTATATAAACCAACAAGATAAAACCATAAATTTAAGCGGTATATTTTTAGACACAAACGAGAAAAAAATAAGATATATAATTAAAAATTTATTTTATTATACAGGTGTGAATTTGCTTGAATACAACAAAATTTTTTCAAGTGAAGCTATGGTGGAACATATTATTTTAAAAGATTTAATAACAAATAATTACGCTTTATTAGATGGTAATGTGCTTAAATTAACACCATTGGGAATGTCTTTGTCTGATTATTTAGGTTACCAATTTATTTCTACAAACATAAAAGAGAAAATGAGGACGTGGGTTACAAATGATTAATAAAATCCATACTGTTTATTATAGGGGGGCTGTACGTAGTTGTAATTATAAATGTAGTTATTGCCCGTTTTCAAAATCTCCTTTTTCTCAAAATGAAATAGAAAAAGATTTGGAATATTTAAATAAATTTACAAGTTATATAAAAACAACAAAAAACTTTAAAAACATTATGATTGTTCCATATGGTGAAGTTATGATTCATTCTTATTACATTCAAGCAATTATTGAATTAAGCCAAAATAACTTTGTAGAAACAGTTGGTATACAAACAAATTTAAGCTTTAATGTGGATAACTTTGTTAACACTGTTACTAACCAAAAAGGAAACTTAAATAAAATAAAACTTTGGTGTACATTTCACCCCTCACAAACCACGGTTTCTGAATTTTCGGCACAATGTGATAAACTTCTATTTTATGGAGTTGAGTTTTCAGTTGGAGTAGTGGGGGATTTTAACCAAATAGAAACAATAAAACAATTAAAAAATAAACTTACAAATAACATTTATATGTGGGTAAATGCCCTTGAAGGTTATGGTAAAAAATATTCCAGTTTGGAAATAGCAGAACTAACAAATATTGACCCTTTATTTGAACTGGAATTAAAAAATTTAAAGTGCGACCCAGAAAAATGTGACGCAGGCAAAAAAAGTGTTTTTGTAAATTATAAAGGTGATATAAAACCATGTAATTTAAGCAAAAATGTTATGGGAAATATATATAACAATAAGTTTAATTATAAAAATTCTCCTGTAGCTACATGTAGCTGCTATTTATCATATTCAAGGCGTTTAGATTTAAAAGAATTGGTATTTTTCGGCAAAAATAAAATTAGCCGAATTTTAACCAGCCAAATTAAAGCCATTTATGTGGATATTGATGGAACGCTAACAGATGAGTTTGGTAAAATTAGTAGTGTTGTGCTTAAAAGATTAGAAGAAATAAGTGAGAAAGTAATGATAATTTTATGTACTTCATTGCCCTATTCTTATGTAACAAAAAAATACAAAAAATTAATGAAATATGTTTCAGGGGGCATTTACTCAAACGGCGCATATATTAAACATGGTGAATTTGAAAAAATAAAAACTATTTCAGAAAATGATATAGTTTTTTTAAAAGGTTTAAATATTAAGCCAGTTATAGAAAATGGCTTTGTATGTAAATATACTTTTGCTAATAATAATAAAAATATTAACTTCATAAAAGAAAAATTGTTAAATAGTTCAAATGTAAATATTGTTTATGAAACACCAGTTTCAAGTATAACAAATATAAAAGCTACAAAACTAAAGGGCGTGTTAGAACATTGTAACTTTTTTAAATTAGAAAAAGATAATGTGTTAGTAATTGGCAATAGTGAAAATGATATGGAATTGTTGTTGTATTTTAACTTATCTATAGCTATATCAAATTGTGAAAAAATAAAAGCTAACGCTAGTTATGTGGGTAATATTGAAAATGCACTTAATATGGTTTTACTTAGCATAAACAATTCCAAATAAAATTAAAAAGTTTTAGCTGTTTAAGGCTTTTTACTTACGAGAATTAATTTTTGTTGAACCTCTTAAAATTAGTTTAGAACTAAGTTCAACATAAATAGGGTCGTTGTAAGGTTTGCCGCTTTTTATTCTATTTATTAATAGTTCAGCAGATTTCATTCCAACTTCATATGATGGCTGTGAAATAACTGAAATGCCCTTACCTATAAGGTTGTTCCAGCCCCAATCATCATAACCGCATACGCCTATATCACGTGGGGTTTTAATTTTTAAATCTTTTGTGGCTATAAGTAAGTTTAACATTAAAACTCCGTTTACAGCAAAAACTGCTTTTTTTTCATTTGGGTATTTTTCCATAAAATCTTTTAAAGCATCTTTATATGTTAAAAAATAAGTTTCGCGCTTATTTGGGTTGTCGTCTATAATATATAAAAGTTGTTCAGGGTTTTCACCTCTGCTTGTTGTTACTTCAAAAAACGCCTTGTATCGGCACATTCTAGCAGTGCTTTTTAATATTTCAGTGGAAAAAAACGCAACTTTTTTATACCCTAAATCATAGAGGGTATTAATAGCGGTTTCAGTCATTTTTCTATTGTCTGTTGATACTGTATCTATAATTATATTCTCCATAGACCTATCAGCAAGTGTCATTAGTACGCCTTTGTTTTTTAAATCTATTAAAAATTCATCGTTATTGCCTGCTGTGTTTATAATTAAACCTTCCACTTGCCTATCTAACATAGATTCAATATATTCTCTTTCTTTTAAAGAATTATCGTCTGTGTTTGCAATAATAACGTTGTAACCCTCACGCTCGCAAACGTCGTTTACACCTTTAACTAAAATTGATGAAAAGGGGTTTGTAATATCAGAAATAATCATTCCAATTAAACCACTTTTTTTAGATTTTAAACTTCTTGCAACCGAGCTTGGCCTATAGTTTAGTTCTTCTATTACATCTTTTATATGTAGCCTCGTTTTTTCAGACATAAACTCATATTTGCCATTTAAATACCTAGAAATTGTTGCCTTAGAAACATTAGCTTTTTTTGATACAAAATCAATATTAACCTTTTTATTGTCCATCTCACAAGTCACCTACTTAATTATATTTGAAAAGAGACATTAATACTAATTTATTAATGTCTCTTACTATATTACCTTCCTAACCAGCCTCCGTCAACTGCAATTGTAAAACCACTTATATAATCAGACGCTGGAGAGGCAAGAAAAACTGCTGTTCCAAGTAAATCTTTTGGTGTGCCCCATCTGTTTGCAGGTATTCTTTCAAGAATTTGTCTATTACGCACTTCATCGTTTTTAATACCAACGTTCATTTCTGTATCCATATAACCTGGGGCAATGCAGTTTACATTTACGCCAAGTTTTGCCCATTCGTTTGAAAGAGATTTTGTAAAACCAGCAACTGCCGCCTTACTTGCAGTATATGCAGGAATTGTAAAACCGCCTTGAAAAGATAACAATGACGCCATGTTAATAATTTTACCATAACCTTTTTCAATCATAATTTTGCCAACTTTTTGGCACATAAAAAATACAGCGTTACAATTAATATCCATTACAAAGTCCCAATCTGCCTTAGGAAACTCAACGGATGGATGACGTTTTTGAACGCCAGCGTTGTTAAGTAAAATATCAATTGTTCCAAATTCTTTTACAATATTTTCAATAAGTTCATCGTATTTACCAAAATCACTTAAATCGAATTTATAACCGCTACATTTTACGCCTGTTTTTTCAATTTCTTTAATTGTAGCTTCATCAATATTACGGTCTACTATGGCAATGTTTGTGCCAAAAGAAGCTAAACCTAACGCCATTTCTTTGCCTAAACCTTGGTTTGCGCCTGTTACAACTGCAACTTTACCTGTTAAATCAAATATATTCACATTTATCACTCCTATATATTTTTTGGGTAGTTTTAAAATTTGTAAACAACTTTAACTGCATTTGTGTTTGTTGTTAAAAGGTCGAACCCTTTTTGTGCTTCATCTGCATCTAAAGTGTGTGTTATAATTTTTTCATAGTTTTTATCTTTTGTTGTGAGTAGTGCTGCAATTTTAAAATCATTTTGGCGGTATACTCTAACAAAGTTAATAGAAATTTCTTTAAACATACAAGTTAACAAATTAACTTCTGCTGGGTGTTTGTACCCTGCAACAATAACAATTTTACCACGTACTTTAACAACATCAGGTAATATTTTTGCAACCATTGGGTGACCGGCACAATCAAAAACCCAATCTGCGCCTTTTCCTTCTGTTAAAGCTTCAACTTCTTTAATTACATCAACTTTTTGTGGGTTTAAGCCTATAAAACCCATTTCTCTTGCAAGTTCAAGTCTTAGTTCGTTACTTTCAACTAATATAACGTTTGATGCCCCAAAGGCTCTTAATGTTAAAGCTGTGCAAAGCCCTATTGTGCCACAACCAAAAACCACTGCATTGTCACCAGGAACAAACCCAGTTTCACGCACAGCATGAACAGAAACAGCAACAGGTTCAATTAATGCACCTAGTTTTAAATCCATATTTTCTGGTAAAGGTATTATAAAATCATTTGGCACGGAAACATATTCCGCCATGCCGCCGTCACAATCTATTCCAATTAATTTTAGCGTTTTGCATACATGAGTATTACCTGTTAGGCAAGGCTCGCAAAACCCACAGGATAAAAGTGGGTTGGCTGTAACAGCAGTTCCTGCTTTTAAAGTTGGATGCCCTGAAACAATTACCCCTGAAAATTCATGACCCATAACAAGTGGTGCAGCTGCCCTTGGGTGAGTTCCGCCATATATACTTAAATCACTTCCGCATATGCCAGCATAACTAACTTTAATTATGCTATATCCTTCTTTATCAACTGGTTTATTTATGTTTTGAACAGATATTTTATTTGCGCTTTCATAAATAATTGCTTTCACAATGTACACCTCATTATAATTTTTTTAGTTTTTGTCCATGAAGGCTAAAAGTTCTTCCTTGTTTGGTAAGCCGTCGTTGTCGCCTTGCGCCATTAATTGAAGTGCGCCAATTGCGTTTGCCCGTTGTACTGCTAGTTCTAGTGGTAAGTTTTCAGCTAAGCCGCTTATAACACCAACGGCAAACCCATCACCAGCACCTACTGTGTCTACAATTTTGTTAACTTTGTAACCACTTACATTAAAGCCTTTTGAGTTTTGCTCTTTACAATATGCGCCCTCTTCTCCAAGCTTTATAATTATAGTTTTTACGCCCATGTTTAGGTAAAAATCTGCAATTTCTTCAGGAGAGTTTAAACCTGTTAATATTTTACCCTCGGCTATGCCAGGAAGGAAAATATCACAATATTGAGCTAAATCGTTTATTGTATCAATCATATATTGTTTACTTTTCCAAAGTTTAGGGCGTAGGTTTGGGTCAAAAGTTGTTTTTACATTGTTTTCTTTTGCTTGTTTTGCAAAGTGAAATGAAACTTCTTTTGATTCATCAGAAAGTGCAAGAAACACACCTGAAAGATGAAGATGGTCAAAAGATTTAAATTCAATGTTGTTTGTTAAGCTTTTGTTAATTTTAGTTGCCGCACTGCCTTTTCTATAACTTGCAACAAATGGGTCGCCCTCAAGTACTCTTTCTTTAAACATTAAACCAGTAACTGCTTCATTTGAAAAATAAACGTATTGTGTATTTATTTTTTCTTTTTCAAGAGAACTTTTAATGTATCTACCAATTGGGTCTTCACCAAATTGAGTGACAAAATAAGAATTAAAACCAAGCCTTGCAATTCCTATTGCTACGTTCATTTCGGCACCAGCTGTGTATCTTGTGTAGTGGTCAATAATTTCAAGTTTGCCAACTTCGTCTGAAACAAACAAGCCCATTGCTTCGCCAATTGTTATTATTTTTTTCAAATCTTCACCTCCTAAATTGTAATTATTTTACTAAACCCATTACAGTTGGAATGTACATTGAAAGGAAAGGTACAAAAGTAACAAGCATTAAAATAGCAATTGTTACACCGAAAAATGGTATTAAATCTTTTGCAACATCTTCAATTTTTAACTTTGCAACACGGCACCCTGTAAATAAAACAGGTCCTACTGGGGGTGTAATTGTTCCGATACATAAGTTAAACACTATAACTACCCCAAAATGAACTGGGTCCATTCCAAGGCTTACTGCTATTGGAAGGAATATAGGTGTAAATATTAGTATTGCAGGTGTTGGATCCATAAAAGTTCCAACAATAAGTAATGCAATGTTTATTAAAACCATAATAATAACTGGGTTATCTGTAACACTTAAAAAACTTTGACCAATTAATGCAGGAATGCCTGTAAAAGCCATAACCCATGACATTATGGAAGATACGCCAATCATAAAAACAACAATTGCAGTTGTTTTTGCAGATTCTAAAATAATTGGTGGAAGTTCTTTTACTTTTAAGCTTTTATACGCAAATGACAATAAAAGTGAGTAAACAACAGCAATACAAGAGCCTTCAGTTGCTGTAAAAACCCCTTTAATAATACCAACTATTACTATAATTATAAGTAATAAGCTTGGAATTGCTTCAATAAAAACTTTAATTCCGTTTGCAAAACTACTTTTTTCGCTTTTGTACCCAAGTTTTTTAGCTGCAAAAAATGCAACCGCCATACACCCTACACCCCAAAGAATTCCAGGTATGTAACCAGCCATAAATAACGCCGCCACAGATGTTCCGCCACTTACAAGTGAATAAACAATAAGTGTATTGCTAGGTGGAATTAACATTCCGCATGGCGCAGATGCAATGTTTACCGCAGCAGAAAAAGGTTTTGCGTATCCTTCTTTTTCTTGCATAGGTCCCATTGTGCTGCCAATTGCCGCAGCAGCTGCAACCGCTGAACCAGAAACTGCACCAAATAGCATATTTGCTACAATGTTTGTTTGTGCTAATGCACCAGGTAAACCGCCACTCATTGCTTTTGCGCAATTAATTAACCGCCTGGATATTCCACCATTGTTCATAATGTTTCCTGCAAGAACAAAAAATGGTATGGCAAGTAATGAAAATGAGTTTATACCTGTAAAAATACGTTGTGCTGAAGTTATTAAAGCTTTATCCATAGGCATTATAGATGCAATTGCAATTACAGACGCAAGCCCTACACTTACGCTAATGGGTACGCTTAACAATAATAATATTGGTAATACAATTAGAAGTACCATTCCTACTTGTAATGCTAAATCGGTCATAGTGTTCGCCCTCCTTAATTTAAATTATTTTAGTTTAAGTTTTTTACCTTCTTTTATAATTAAATTTATGTTATAAATGCAATAAAATATAATTACTACTCCAGCAATTGGAACAGCCGCATATACGTGCCCAACTGTAAGAGGGATGCCTGGGTAATTTTGTGTCATTGCCATCATCATGCCTTTGTATCCGCCAATAACAAGTGCAAAAATTGTAAATAGTAAAATTATAAATTCCACAATAATATCAATATAAACACGAGCTTTTTCAGAAACTTTATCTCTTAAAAAACTAACATTCATATGCCCTCTTTCTCCAAAAACATAAGCTGCACCAAATAAAGATACCCAAACAAAAAATATTTTCGCTAATTCTTCTGAAAATGTGCTTGGGTTTTTTAGCACAAAGCGTGTAAATACTTGCCATGTTACTAAAACAACTAAAACGGAAAATATAGTTATACATACCCATTCTAAAGCTTTATCTATTTTAGATTTTAAACTTTCCACAAATATTCCTCCTTTATTGAATGTGATATTGAATAAGTGCTGAAAATTCAGCACTTATTCAGGCAGTTTATTACTTAGCTGCGTCTTGAACTTTTTGGTAAATTGTTTTAGTAATTTCATTTGTCAATTTTTCTGTAACTAAAGGTTCAACATTTTTCTTAAATAATTCTAAGTCAACTTCGTTAAATTTTGAACCTACTGCTTCTGCATCTGCTTTTGCTTTTGTTACGTCATCGCCAAATAATTTAACTTCTGTGTCTATAGCAGCCATTAATTCTTCGTTAAAAATTGTTTTTTCTTCATCTGTTAAGGCGTTAAACATTGATGCATTACCAATTAAATAGTCTGGCATCATTAAATGTTGTGTGTATGAATAATATGGGGCTACTTCAGCATGTTTAAGCCCTGAATAAATAAGTTCGTTATTTTCTCCACCGTCTAAAACACCTGATTGAATTGCAGTGTATACATCCCCTTGACCCATAGGTGTACCTGTGCCGCCCATAAGTTTCATCATGCTTATGTTAGTATCGCTTTGCATAATTCTAATTTTTAAACCGCTTAAATCTTCTGGTTTAGTAATTGGACCTTTTTTTGTGTAAACGTTACGAACTCCACCGTGGAACGCGCCCATTACTAATATTTGGTCTTTTTCAGTAGATTTGTAAAGGTCTGATACAATGGCTGGGTCGTTTACTACTTTCATTTGGTGTTCTATGCTGTTAAAAACATATGGCAAGTTAAAAACAACAAAATCTGTGTTGAAATT
>JAHDVE020011554.1:0-36450 GCA_022606495.2 Halesus radiatus | reverse complement strand
TATTTAAATCGTGATTACCGATAATATATCTTTTCAAAACCCGTCCAAATTAAATTTGGGTGGGATTAAAAAAAAACATTTAAAGAAGTAGTCACAATGTGGATTAATCGCAGTTTGGAAATGGCCTTGAACACCGAAACAGTTGTCACAATAATAAAATCTAAAAATACTTGCAGAACTTAATAATAACATTACTAAATTTGATTTGCATAAAATACAAAAATAAAAAGTACATATTATTGTTGATTGAACGTTGATGGGCGCTTTTATAAATTCGTGGCACATGCTGTGGCGTCGATCATTTTTATAATTTACGCCGTGGTCCTGAATGGCATTATTTGTGTGCTTATAATAATAATAAATGTAATAATAATTATGGTGCAGTAATTATAATTATATGTATTTACATACATCTTCCCCTCCTTGTCATACTCGGATCGGGGGTGCATTATAGTATTAATAAAACTAATATATAATATAAATAAAACTAATATACAATATATGTAAAAACTGATATATGATATAAATAAAACTAATATACAATATATGTAAAACTGACATATTGTTTAAATAAAACTAATATATAATATAAATATAACTAATATACAATATATGTAAAACTGATATATTATATAAATAAAACTAATATATAATATAAATACAACTAATATACAATATATGTAAAACTGATATATGATATAAATAAAACTAATATATATAAATAAAACTAATATCGCAGCTATAAAATCGCTCTCCACCAACGTCACCGAAATCAAAGCTAAACTGGACCACAATAACATAACTTATGCAAATGTCACAGCCAGGCCTAGAACTACGCAACAGAGTCATGCTGTAGTGATCAGCTCTGATGATCCGGGAAAAAATTCTGATTACTTGGACCAACTGATAAAAACGCATGTTGATGTTAGATCTCTTGGTATTGGTGTTGCGGGTATGCGAAAAACTAACAGCGACAAATTAATCTTTAAAATGGCCTCACTACAAGACAAAAACAACTTCAAAGCGGAACTTAGCAAAGGACTCCAGGGACAAATAACAGTGACTGATGGTAAGCAACTCGAACCGCTAGTAATTATAAAAGGGCTGATTAAAGGTGCTTCTGATGAAGACCTATTGAAGTCTCTAGAATCCCAAAATAAAGGATGTGAACTAGACTTCAAACAAAAACTCAGAATTAAATATAAAAAAAATCATAGGAACAAACTACTGTGCAACGTTGTCCTTGAAGCGTCACCAAAAAATTGGAAATCTTTGATAAATGCTGGACGAGTAAACGTAGGATATCAACGTCTTGTAGTAGAAGATCAATCACCGGTGATGCAATGCTACCAATGCCTGGGTTTGGGTCACACCCAACGTTTTTGTACAGAGAAGATAACTTGCTTTCACTGTGGAGAAAGTCATAAATATGACACATGTCCCAACAAGGCGAAAGAACCAACGTGCTCAAATTGCACCGGAGTTTCAAGAACCCACCGGGCAACAAATCCAGATTGCCCACTCTGGAAGCTGATGGATGAGCGCTTCAGAGAAAGGATAGACTACGTGGGACACTGCTAAAGGCAACTTCAAGGAAAAAAAATGTTTCAATATACAAGAATACATCACTAAAAGCTCCTGTATGCGTATTATGTACATGAATGCTAGAAGCATTAGAAACAAAATTGACGAAATTGAAGAAACTCTAAAAAACATTTCAGAAACAGTTCATATTCTCGTAATCACGGAAACCTGGCTACGTAAAGGAGAGGAAACTTTTTTCAATATTGCCGACTACTCTGGAAATTTTGCTTCCCGTGAGATGGACAGAGGAGGAGGAGTCGCCATTTACATGCATAATACACTCGACAATAAAAAAATCGAAGAATGCGGCAGTGAAAATACCTTTCTAGGAATTAGGATTACGGCAAAAAATATTAAACCTCTAAATCTGTATGTTTTTTACCGTAAGCCGAACTCAAATATAACAGACTTCTTTGACTCTTTAGAAATAATATTAAATAAAAACAAACAAGACACATTACTTATTGGAGATTTCAATATCGATATTTCAAAAGACACTGATATTGCACGGAAATATATTCACACCTTGAAATCGTATAACTTTTATGTATGTAACACAATATTTCCCACAAGAGTAACTAACAACACCAGCTCGCTAATAGACCACATAATTACAAATAGGACAAATAGTTCCGGAAAAATCTCAAATATTGATGATCCCCTTAGTGACCATAATATACTTATATTGGATTATGAAAATTCCCTAAAAAACCTCCCCAATAACAGATCCGCAAGAAACCTATCAAATGCTTACAAAATAAATTATCAAAAATTAAATAACACACTTAAAACTTGTAAATTTACCCATTCGTCTGACGATGTAAACAAAAATTATAATAACTTCGCTGACTATCTCCAAAATGTTATGAATTCGTGTAAAACAAAACTAAAAACTAATATAGGAGACAAAAGACCTAACAATACTCCATGGTTTGATGCAGAACTTGATAGGCTGATTAAAAAACGAAATAGCATATTTAAACTTTGGAAACGAAATCAAGGAAGTATTCCTTTGACAACAGAAAAAAATAAAGCTCGTAATACTGTCACCAACTATAGAAGATATATTAAAACTAAGTATTATACGAATTTGCTTAATGAAAACATGAATAAGCCACAACGAACATGGAAAACAATTAACTCCATTATATCAAATAGCTCCCGAAACCCAACAATAGCTTGTAAATTGCTAGTCATAAATGACGAAGAAGTAAAAGAACCAAAGGAGATTGCAACCGCTTTCAACACATATTTTCTCTCAGTTGGGGAGAGTCTCGCATCAGTCATAAAAACTTCAAAAACTGATTTAAATACCATCTACACGGCACCTCAAGCAAAACAATCTTTTAACATGATCAGGACAAATAAAACAGAAATCTTACGGATCATATCCAACCTCAAATCTAAAGCGGCAGCTGGTTCCGATGGTATAACCTCTCTCCTTCTCAAAAACTGCAAGGAGGAACTGGTGGATGACCTCGTATTCTTAATAAATCTCTCTCTGTCAAAAGGTATCTTTCCAGACAAACTAAAAGTTGCAAAAATTATTCCTATACATAAAGACGAATGTAAAAAAAATGTCCAAAATTATCGTCCAATCTCTATACTTCCAGCTATCTCCAAAATTTTTGAATGTGTCATCAAAGAAAGACTATTGAAATATCTCGAACAAAACAAAATTCTCACCTCAAAACAATACGGTTTCAGACGACGATCTAACACTAAATGTGCAGCTTTCGATTTCATATCAAATCTGCAGAAACATATTGACCATGGAGATTTTACAGCGGCAATATTTATTGATCTAAAGAAGGCGTTTGACACGGTGGACCATAACGTATTGATCGAAAAACTGAAACATTTGGGTATTGTTGGTACTCCTCTGGAACTTTTCAGATCTTACCTATCAAATCGCTTTTCGGCAGTAGAACTGGGTGGAGAAATGAGTGAATTGGGTGAAATAACATGTGGAGTGCCACAGGGATCAATTCTTGGACCGTTGCTATTTCTAATATATGTTAATGACATAACAAAGTGGGGCATTAAAGGAACTCTTCAACTTTATGCGGACGATACTGTAATTTTTTATAACAAAAAAAACCTAGCGGAACTCGAAATGGAAATGAATGCCGATGTTTCCCATCTCACAACCTGGTTGAGAATAAATAAACTGACCCTTAACGTAAAAAAAACGCATTATTTACTATTCGGCAACAAGAAAAATTCCAGCCTCGATATCAAAATTGGTGACAACTGCCTCGAAAAGAAAACGACAACAAAATATTTGGGCCTTATAGTAGATTCTCAACTCTCGTGGGATCTCCACATAAATCATGTAAAGGAGAAAATTACCCCCATAACTGGTGTGCTATATAGACTTCAAGGATTACTACCCATTCCGTTACTAACTGCAGTATATTACGCCATGGTACATTCACACATTTCCTATCTCTGCTGTATCTGGGGCTTTGCCTCGAAGAAATTGATTGCTGATCTGCAGGTGGTTCAAAACCGAGCCCTCAGAAATGTTTTTGGACTTCCATGGGACACTCATGTCAGGGACATCTACTCAGTTTCCGGTATCCTTCCAATCACGATCCTTCCTAAGTATGAAATCACCAGCACCATCCTACAAATTACTCAACAATCAACTCACACTAACGTCAAGCCACTTTACAATCAAGACATCCACAACCACAATACTCGAAATAACAATAAAATCCGCATTCCTCAAACACACACTACAAAATATGGAATAAAATCTTTAAACTACATTGCCTACACACTTTATAATTCGCTTCCAGATATGTACAAAACCATCCAGAAAAATAAAAAATCCCAAAATGATGGTATAAAGGAATACTTTTTAAGGATATTTAAAAATGAAAATCAGTAAATCCATATTTGTATATTTTGTTGTTCCCTTATATGTTTTCTCTTGTGTGTTGTTCTATTTAACTTGGCCTTATAAAATTATTTCTGTCTGTATGTGAAACTTCTATTTTTGATATTTTGCTGTCAATGTAAAATTGTATGTACTATCTCCTACTTATGTATTGTAAATTCCTCCCGTCCTAAAATGAGTTTTGAAACTCATCGGGATTGCTTTAGCAAGAAATAAATATATAAAAAAAAAAAAAAAAATAATATAAATACAACTAATATACAGTATATGTAAAACTGATATATGATATAAATAAAACTAATATATAATATAAATGCAACTAAGACATAATATAAATAAAACTAATATGTAATGTAAATATATTTATATTTATTCTTAAATTTAAATATTTAAACAAAAACATTAGCCACTCATCTCACTAGGACAATCCTGTGTTGAGATGAGCGGCTTTACAATTTAATAATAATTACTAAATAGTAAGTGAATAATAATAAATGAATAAAAGTAAGTAAATAAGTAATAAAAATTAAATAATAATAATAAGTAAATAATAATCATTAAATAGCAAACATACACATATAATATTAAGTTAATATTAATAAGTACATGATAATAAAAATACGTAAATAATAATAAGTCAATAAAATTATGTAAATAGTAATAAGTACATATAAATAAAAAATATATATATATTTAAATAATAATATGTAAATAGTAAAAAGTAAATAATAATATGTAGGTTAAAAGTGTATGCCAAGATCGAGTTGTTTGGCGATCCGTCCTCTCTGCCTACCCCTGCGGAGAAAAGGCGTGATGGTTAGTTAGTTAGGTTAAAATATTATAAGTAAACAATAATAAGTAAGTAGTAATAAGTAATAATAATTAAATAGTAATAAGTAAGTAATAATAACTAAATAATAATAATAATATCGAGCATATATAAAGTTTCAACATTGATTATACATTGACAACATAAGGGATAAGATGGATAAAGTGAAATCACCATTCTCAGTTAACATAGACTTTTTGACCAGTTTTTTAAATAAATTTAGCGTATCTATAGTTTTAATGTTGTCACTAAGCCTATTATATAACAAACGAGCTTTACATGAAAAACTACTTTGTATAAATGATGTTCTGTTATTTGCAGGGTTATACCATTAGAGAAGAACCCATTCTAGTATTGCACACTTGTGACCTTATGGCAGTGTTGTTAAAAAAATTCAGAGAGCCTGTATTATGTACAATTGCCTTTCTGTCGTCATTTTACTTTCACTGTATAATAAGTGTGATGAATATAAAAATAAAAAAATTCTTGTACATTATTTAAAAAAATAATTTTTGAGCAACATTTAAGGGCTCTAGGGTAGTCTTGTAATATGAACTAGGGTAGTCTTGTAATATGAACTAGGGTAGTCTTGTAACATGAACACCAACACACAATATTAGATTGAAGAAGAGATTGAAAAAGAGCATAATATATAGTTTTTAGTGTACCTTCGTCCAATATGTTTCCTAGAGTCTTGAAGATATAGGCTAGTTTTCTTTCTTTTTTTTGTTAATACAGTAATATGATCGTTCCATTTTAAATATTTATCAATAATTAAGTCAAGATATTTGACATAAAAAAAACTAATATATAATATAAATAAAACTAATATGTAATATAAATAAGATGTAAAATTAATATGGTAATGCAAGAAATACATAATATTAATTTAAATATTGCATTAATAATAATAAAGTAATTTATAGTATTAATTACAATATAACGATTTTTAAAAAAACACAAAAAATTAATGTCTAATAGCCACAAATCAATGTGTAATTAATAAAATTAAAATATTCTATTAAAATTACATTTCTACATATTTATGTGAATACTTAGCGTGGCGATGACGGATCGGACATCAAATTATCCTTGTAACTACACACTACACTCTCAAAATTGCCGCCACGGCTTTTACAAGGAGCTAAGTGTCCTACAGCAACGGGACAGCATGCTGCTGACGTCCATGGCACGTCGCCGCGGACGGTAAATTAAAAGCGTCTTCATACAAAGCCATAAATATTGGTTCCCTGTTATGCCGTTATGCTGCGGCGGGTCGTCGCCGTGCCATACCCAGCCTAATTATAAAGTACCCAATTTGTTGCAGGCTGCATAATCTCACCTTAAATCCAGAGGCGAATTTCACCATAACCAGGAGCTGCTTCCATCCCCAGTACAGCAAGAATACCACAACTGATAATATAGTATTGCTGAAAATAAACAAATTGTAAGCAAAAAACATCAATAATACATTTTATTATCGTTTTTCAAATTACAATGATGGTGTCCTCCTTGACCGAGTGGTTCAGATCCTCGGCTGCGAATCCGGAGCTCGCGGGTTTGAATCGTGTGGTGGGCAATTTCTTTTATTGATTCTTATGTATTGTGAAATTATAAAATAAAATACTTAGTAAATTTTCTGCGCATTCCAGAGTGGTGGATACTCTTAGTATCGCCCTAGTGAAATACCATATCTAGATTTGAAACGTTGCACGAAATGGTTTTAGCCGTGTTTGGTGATCGGATCTGAATAGCCCGGTACTTAACTACCTCCCTCTTTACCATCCCCTTCCCTTCCATACTCCATTCATCTGCATAACACATCCCAAATTGGGGATGCCATAGTCTCACTGGCTCTGGGCAGTTTGAACCATCGTACGGTATTTAAAAAATAAAATCTGTCATTAATTAAACATTTTAATGTTACGTTAGCTAATAATATAATAAAGTCAATTCACAATTTCCAGTTAATATTTCGTCACCCGACTGCGGAACTATCCCAAGTGGCATTCAAGTCAATTTAATTTTTATTACTTGGTTATTTTATTTGTGAAACTGATTTTGTTGTGCACAAAGATCGTAACCAGAATGACCTTATTTCCATCGATTTTGTCGGCATGTGCAGAAATAGTATTATTTGTTTTTGTGTTTAATTCGAACTCAATTTATATATTTTTTTTAATTAAATGGTCAATAGCTACCACATCATTATAAAACAATTATGAAAACATTGCATTTGATTCGGGGAAAACATATTCCAAATCTAAGTACCTCACAGAATGGAGAATCCATTATCACATTTGATTTCTCGGTAAATCAGATTCACCTGTAATAAATCATTTTAGTCAACTTTTTTCTTGTTTTTACCAACTTGTGTACATTGATCACAACATGTATACATATTGTTCTATCATTGCGGTACATTACAGTTTAGAAAGGGAATAAAATACTTATTTAGTAAATTATGAGAAATTTTCTTATTAGTTCTTAAAATTTATTCCCTTTCTAAACCATCAGACCGAGCGCAAGCGTCGAGCGACGAGGCTTATACCTGTTAGTATAAACCTAAATAGGGTCTTTAATTTTTTTTTCGTTTTGAGAAAAAAAGCATTAAAGTCTTTTGTACGTTACCAAATATTTATTTTATAATTTTTCGATTTCTATAGTTTATTAAGAATATATTTTACTGAAAAATGATTAAAATGTATGAAAAAAAATCCACAATCGCACGCCGCTAGAGGCGCTAGTATAGCACGTTGCCGTATTGTAATTAAAACAGTATTTGTAGTAACTGACGTGGTGTTTCAGGATGACCTTCAGCAGGAGTCTGCGGCCCGTGTGCCTCCACACGGGGGACCCCCCGCTCCGGGACTATGCAGGAGCCCTTACAGTCAGTGGCTACAATATTTTTGTAAGTTTACCATTAATTCTATTTTTATTTAAAGAAGTTTAACAAAAGGTAAGCCAATAAAGTTTCTTGTGCTAACATTGGTTACATACAGGTGTTTTATTTATGGAACTAATAAGAGAAAAAAAGAAACGAAATAAGAAGGAAGGGGGAAGAGGAAGAGGAAGACAGGATCGGGACAGGAGATGCTCTCGAAACATTTTATACTTGTGCATCAATTTGTGGTCGTACGTATTACTTCGGATCGATGTTTTGAAAGGGTATTGAGAAAAAAGCCGATATTGTGAAATTGTGCGTTATATTGCGCACAAATACGGGGACAATACATTTTTTGGTAAGGCAGTAAAATAAAAAGATGAAGTTCTGTTAGGAAATATATATTTCTTATCATATAAGATTGTTAATAAAGGAAAAAATAGCATATTCTAATCTTTATAATTTTTTAATGCGGGATATATTAGAAAGCAGTCGCACAAATGCATATTTGGCTTGTTAGGACATGTGTCACAGTACCCACTGGATTCTCGTCTGCCACCCTTTTCTGCCCTTCTCAAGTAGCCACGCAGTTCCTCTCGGGACCTTTTCTAAAAATATGGAGTTTTCCATTGAGCCCGGTCTCTGATAGAGTGGACGTAGATGGTCTACTTCGAGGCTTTTTGTACTCACCCACTATCTACTCAAAATTTGATAAATTTCAAATGGTTCGATGGTTTTACGTTGTAATTTTTTTTTGTAGATTTATATAGAATGTATGAGTTAATAGAACATATCTCCACCAAAAAAGAATTAAGAGTCGCCACTGCGACGCCATCGGAGTTGTTAGAATGTTTTCTATGTCGCCGCAGTGGCGACAACGGAGTACAAAGGGTTAAAAGCTGCTTTTCATTGTGAACAAACATAATAAATAATATACTTTTTTCTACATTTCTTTTAGTTCACTTTCCCCCTGTACCTAAAATAATTCTCAGGTTCCCAAAATATTATAGTAGATATATTAAGTGAATTTGTAATACTTACATACTGTTTTATAAATAAATTAATAGAAAAGCACCTAAATGGATTTTCGTGTTTATATTTGTGTTAAAACATATACCGCGGTGGACCATTTACTTATTAATTCTTCATAATTTAGTAAATTTGTCTACACTATGGCCAATAATAAATAAATTAATTAAATGTATCGGTGACAGACTTTAATAAGGAACTCCAGTCCATTTTTTTTATCAATAAAGACGTTCAAACTGAAATACCAGGATATTTAGTTTTTTTTTTCTAAAATTAGTTTTTATAGCAAAGATAATTTTCAAAGTTTCAATTTTTCAAAGGGTCCAAATCTATGGTCGGTCGGTTTTGAGGTTAGAATGTCAAATTTCAAAACAAAGTGAGCTTTATCATACACAATTTTATATTGTATTCATAGCAAACAATAACTAAACATAAGTAATAACTTTATGTACCTTTCTAGAAACTTTAACTCGAAGAATAATAATAGTATTGAGCATTAACATCAAAATATCCATATTGACAATTGGTTTGCTCATGAATACTCTAATTTCGGTTATTAATAATAGTTTTTTATATTGAACTACAATTATATAGCTTAAAGTCACTAAAATTAAGTTTAAATTTCACCAAAGCTAAAAAAAAATATTATTTGAAATATAAAACAAAATAGAAAAACAAAAATGTTCCTACTAATCTAAAAACAGAATACACACGTGACGTCAGATGTTCCAAATACAATGATACCAATTTAACAAGGTGTTTCGATGAGATTATTATTTATTCACTTTAAAATAACGATTCATAAATGCTACGTATTTAATATATATAATAAAAGTGATATATTCAGAATCCGCATTTGCTGATCTATATGAATGTATGTTTTTTAAGTCATAATATTTTTCACTGGAGTTCCTTATTACCGTTGTTAATAAAAAAGTAATGAACCTTCAAACATTCATCCTAGACGAAAATAACTCTCCTGAACAATTGTGCAAATGTGACTACCATGGTTTATCCTCCAAGGTACAGAATTATTTCAGGCAGAATAAACAGCGGCAAAGGGACATCCGTATTTTATGAATTAAAGCAAATTGGTCTTAAGCGTTTTTTTTATTAATTAAATCGGCTGATTGATAACTTTTGGACTTCAGTGTTTTATTCATTTTTGGAGTAAAATAAAGTAAAATTTTCTGTGCATTTTACGTGGTTTATCCTTTAAGGCACAGAAACAATTATTTACTTGTTGATAATGGCTCGCGTGCATTGTGTGGTCTATTTATTTGTGTACTTATATGGAATGTGTGGGACTGCACTAACCTCCCCACATACCGGAATAAACATTTATTATTATTATTATTATTATTATTTGGAAGAAGGTATTGAATTTTATAAAAAAGTGTCATTTAAGACGTACCCCATTTATGTATACTAAATCGATTTATAATGTATCGGATTTATGGAATCAGACCCATCGTACATTAGGTAATAATTAATTAAAATAATTAATTAATTAATTAATTAATTAAAATAATTGTTATGATTCGACTGACTCCGAGCAGTCTGGTGCAGTATTCATACTTTAAAAATTATTTTTAGTGGACGTTATGACACTTGGCTTACGCGTAAAACAAAACGTTTTGGACGAAAGTAAAATAACATAATAATAATAATAATAATTTGTTCCCGTGAATACAGGATACCGCATGGCACCAGTACCCAGCGGACCTGCTGCCTCGAGAGGAGTGCGCCAGTCTGTTCCCTCCCAACAGTATCAACTATCCTGATGGAATGACGGACCGGCACATGTGCGTCACCTCCAGGCCAACATGTGCTGTAAGTACAACTATTAAATCATTCAATGCACCGCTGCACTTCAACTAATAATTCATTCAATTTGGTGGTGGCTATAATAATTCACATTTCTTGTTAAGAGGCCTGTTTCATACAAAACTTCATTTCGGATCTGAGGCCAAAATACTCACCTAAACCGAATGATTTTTTTTTATCAAAAGGCATAGAAAATATCTAGTACGGATGAGATTTTCTCGAACTTAAAAATAAAAGATCATTAAAGAAATAGAATTTATGCGATTTCAGGGGTAACCTTAGCAATTATTTGGGGGCTAACAGTAAATTAAAAAAAGGCGTACCCGTCTACTATAAAAATATAGTAAAATATAAAATTAAATAAAAAAAGTGTTAAAATAAGCAGTGCGAAGAAATTAAATTAAAATTCATAACGATCAATTTACGTTGGAACACAATTTTACCCATGTAAATATAACAATTTTTAAAAATTACCATTAACCCTCAAATAATTTTCAAAGTTGCCTATGAAATGGTTTATTCGGTTTGGGTAGGTAATTAGGCCTTAAATCCAAAATTAAGTTTTGTGTGAAGTAGCCGTTCTTCTTAAATTTACTTATTTAATATCAACGGTATAAATATACCACAAACAATAATTAAATGTCACAGTTAACTACTAGCATAATAATAAAGCACAAATAAATTTTTAAAAAAGGTAGATATTAAATGTGGCATTAAGTCGTACAATGGACATCACAGTATATAAATAATAAAAGTTAGTTATAGATCCGCTACATCTGCGTATCTATGACTAACTTCATGTAATCTAGGTACAAGCGAGTGTGTGTAACGCTCAGTCCTGGTGTTGTTACATTTAAACAGGATTTTGGAACGAGTTGCTCTCGTAGGTACATGAAATTGAATGAGGTTAATTAAATCAGGGCTGTCTCTACTACCATTTACAATTTTTAACATTTGATCGAGTCGGAAATAATTCTTTGATCTGAGAGATTTAGTAAATTTAGTTCTTTCATCAAAAATTATAGTTAATGTTTTCAGTGGGAATACGGAGTTTATAATTTATGTGTCTTATGAATTTATGTTGAATTTTTTTTATTAAATTTGAGATGGACTCCTCCTCGTTGCGACTCTTGCTGTGATGGACAGCCCTTCCTTCGTTATGATTTAATTCAGCATTAGACTTCTGTTCACGTCACCGATCTAAGGTGACTCTTCTCTACTGCTGCCTTAAATTTTCCTAACTAATGTGAACGGAAAATACTATATAATTTTCCTTTCAGTTGGAGGTTTTTCTCCTCCCTGGCTAGTGCGTAATGTCTAGCCCTGTGCTAACATCCAAGTGTTTCCGATTTAACGTATGATTTCCACGGAATTTTCTCACGGGGATGGTTAATTTTCTTAAGATTTTCCTTAAATTCCGTTGTGTACTTTTTTGTTTCAAATTATTGGAAAAACAAGATCTCATTTTGTGGTAAACCTAAATTCTTTTCAGCGTTGACAGACTCTCGCATACCATTGACAGATTTATATTCCTAGCACACCTATCTTAGACTTTGATATTCGTTTATGTTTTAAGCTCTCTATTACTACCCTAGTACATAATCTACGTTAATTTTACTTGTAATCTACGCGCCCTTGAGGTGATTTTCCCACGAAAACGGCGCCATAGAAGTAATCCAATTATTATTATTAATATTATTAATTTTCTATAGGTTCACAAGAATTTTCCTAACTTTGAATGACATTTCTGTTTTAATCTATCATGATTTTTAAAGGGAAAACTTAGCTTCTGGACTATTTTAGTTGCAATCTTCCTGATCTGTTAAATATGATGTGTTTACATTTTTAAATTCGGTATACATAAATATAATGATCATAGTATTATCGCCTTCCTTCATCATACTGGATGCGATTCTACATTGGTTAATTTCAATATTTTTACATGGTTATATACAGTTTTTCTTATCTTGGCGCCGTCTCCAGCCTCTCCTAATTTTTGGGAAAAATTATATGATTTGGTTCTAGTTTTAACAGCTTTTTTGTTATGATAAGTGATCGAATACGGTTTGTTTGCAATAAATTCGGCTCCAGACCAACTCCTAAAGTACTTAGATGGCCCCGGTTCCGGTCGATAACCCTCCCACCACAGACGTATAGGCTGGCAAGGCAGGTGTACGAACATCTTCACCTTAGTTCGACCTTGTTTCCTACCATCCCCTATACCGTGACAGGGAAGACACCTTCCTTTATCACGGACCCAAGACCTTCCGCATTCCCGTCCTTCAGATCAGCTACATTTAAAAGAGAACAAACCGGATTCGTCCCCTCGTCAAACAACATTAGATACTTGCGGTTTTTTTGAAAACCAGGTCGTGAATCTGATCCCCAGATCAATAGTTCAGAAATAACCACGCTTACATTCTCAGCAATTATCTCTGTCCAATCGATAGTATATATCATATATATATGTAAACAATACGACTTTTTTAAATACACAATTCTTCAGTTTTCTCGGAAGATCCTAGACCTGAAATCGCCCACCTCAGGGTCCTAATTTGAGGTCAGTTATTCAGATATATTACACGTTAATGCACATATAAACGATAATACGATACACATAATAAACATACGATTTTTGTATGGTTGACAGATTTATTTAGTGAGGCCCTGACTTCCTCATGTAGTAATTTGAATTTACTTTTAAGTTGGTTTTGTTTAGAGACAAGGTGGGACTGCAAAAGGTCTGAAATTCGTCAAAGGCCTGAGCCTTGAAAAACGTAAATCAAAGATAAAATTTATGTTATAACATAAATCATGAACGTGTTCGTCGACGAATGACTTTGCTAATTTTTGAGATTTTTATTATTGTTGGTTCGGTTCGTTCTTTTGAACTCATCAATATGTTCGAAGGAATATAGAGCGCCCTTGGGGTGATTTTTCCACGAAAAACGGCACTACAGAAGTTACTCAAATACGAATTATTAATAATTGGAGGTACGTAACTACAAGTACGTAGTCAATAATAATAAGTTCGTCCTAATGACAATAGCTATTTTCAATTAATGTCGACGGTTGTAAGAGTACATATTTGTGGAATGTACTGAAAGTCGATTACGTTGGTGTTCTTATGGAGATCGTATATATATTTTTTGATAAGGCGGAAGGTGATTTGGAATGTTGACCTAGTTTATAATATAAACAAGAATGTAGGTCATTGAGATATGCGACTGTTTACTTTTAGTGTCAGTGAATTCCGTTGAAGTGTGTGACGGATTAGTTACCTAATCTGACCTATATCGAAAGTTATTGATAACAATGAACTAGGTTGACCTATATTCATAGAATGCATTTGAATGATGTTTTTAATCGATTTATTTAGAATGGGATCGACTTTTGAATTAATAAAAATAGTTTGGAAAGCTAATGAATTATAAAATATAGTATAAATATACATAATTATAATCAATGTGTTTATAGATATATTAATAACATTTTAATTAATATATATACATCCCGCTATCATTACTGCGTCTTCTAATAGACAACTTTCATTCAATCTTGTGTCCGGCAGTCATTCTGCGTCCGGTATACGGACGCAGGATTAAAATGATGTATTTTCAAGTTTTCTCCGCTCCTATACCCCCCATATAGTTTAAAAACAAAAGTAAGCCAGACGCAGTTATGGTATCCAGATGAAACCGACTATGCAATTTTAGTTCACCGTTTAGTCTCCGGACGGCGCTGCCGTCTATGAGTGTATATTTAGTTTCATCGTACCGCGTATCGTAACTCCTACATTTGGCAACGTTGCTTGTCAAGAGCAGCTCCCAGAACGGTCAACCATAAATAATAATATATTGGAAAGCACGACATGTGACCGAGTAAATTACGAGTGTTCTTTGTTTGTGCATCATAAAGAGGCTGTTTTCAAAACAAAATTAAGAAAAGTTTAAGGATTCTCAATATCTTTTTCGTCAATTGCGTGATTATTATTCAAAGAATCTTTTGCAGATTAAAACCCTTTTTTATTTTATTTTCATTATAAATATTTTCTGTTACGATAATGGTTTATGAGATGAATTCTCACATTATCAGTTAGTAACATTTGATTTTATTTTTTATACTTTTCTTAAATATTCAATATGCAATAGATTTTACATATCACGTTCGTTAATTGCGTGATAATTATTCAAAAAGTCTTTTGCAGATTATGAATGTATTTAATTTTATATTAATTTTTTATAATAATCTTGTGTTTAGTATTATTTTTCGTATATATGGAAGGGTTCGTTCGTCTTACGAATTTCGTTTTATATTAATCTCATTCCAATTCATACTTCCATTTAGTAATACTAAGTTTTGGCAACCTTCTTATATATTTTCTGTACATCATTCTATATTATTTTTGGTGTAGAAGGTTTAGAAAATTTCGTGAAAGCTGCTCCGAAATATTTCATAGTGCCAATCTGAACCGCATTTGTTTGTGTAACCTTGGATTACATTTTATTTTCAAATCATTTGAATTTGATTGACTTGTTCATACCTCTCGCTCTTCAGTAAGGTAGACATTAAAGTTGAGAGATATTGTAAGTAAAAAAAAAAACAGGGAATACTTTGTTTACAAGTGGTTCGGCTATGGTGTACCGACGGTGGGTGGCCATCACATTAGGACCACACAATTTTTTACAATTGTTTGATTTATTTTTTTTATTAAATATCAAATATTACAGTTCATAACAGAAATTGCCCACTGGGACATACAAGTTGCGATTCAAAGTGTATTGATTTATGTAGTAAATCAAATATAAAATATTTTGGAATTGTAATAAACAAATGAATTCAAATATAGACAGAATTAGAAACTTAATTTTTATATTCTTTGGATTCGGAAATACTGCATCACAGAAATTAATAAAAGATATTTACTTTGTATTAGCCCATTCAGTGTTACAATACGGGATCGTTGACTAAGGGGGTTCATACAAACCCTTATTATTACAACTTGAAACATTACAAAGGATAGCAATAACAATTATAGTAAAAAAAACATATGACTTCCCAACAAAGAGCATATTTAAAATCTTTGCAGTACCAACGCTATCAAAATATATAACAGTATAGCATTACGACAAACACATAAAGATATCAGTAACAATATATATTCATAAGTAAATACTAGTGTTAAATATAACATCATAGGTCTAACGGTACCATTGTTACGTACAACAGCAGCCCAACATCATTTTGTATATAAAGACATTTTTTCAATGACCTATCAACGGACGTAAGAGCAGAGACGAAATGTTCTGAGGGGCCATGTACTTAAAAAAAAAAACAGTAATTTTATGTAACATTTTTTTGTAGTTAGTAATAAAATGTTTCAAATTACTTAGGATATTTTATTTGTTGGCAATGAAATGAATATTACGAATTTTATACATTGTTCTTTCCACAGAATAAAGAAGATCACAAGAAGTGCAATGTGGGCAAGTTTCGTAATCCAAAAGTCTGATCTTCAGACCTTAAATTTCTAACACAAATCATTCTTCATTTGGATCAAATGGAATAGCAATATATGTACAATGTAGACAGTGTGAGAGAGACAGAGCGCTGTATTTACATTGGTTTTCTCGGGGCTAGGGCCAAAAGGTATTAAGGCGATGAAATGAGAAGTAAAGCATAATCATGTGTTTTCGGTTTGAGAATTTGATGGCCTAGACATACCATATCATAGATGATTTAATTAAATACCGCAAGTAGAACACACCTTGGCCTTTCGTTTAACCGGTCATTTTTTTGGTGTCTTATTATAAGCCTAGAAAAAATAATCTCTCAGACATTAAAAAAATGTTTAAAGCGCAAACTCTCCTACTTACAAACCCCTTTTCCCATATTGTCGTATTGTTCATTGTGGTAAATTAAGTTTTTTAGAATATGACCATAAAACATTTTAATAATTATGTCTGAGCTTTACAGAATAGAATAAAAAAACATTTTGGTGATGGTTTTTTTCCGTAAATCGAAACATGCGGCCGATGCGTGATTTCATTTGAATTTTAGCCTGTGGATCGCCTCAAGTCAGAGGCACCCCGGCTTCCATTCAAATCTACTTGGAAGTCATTTCTAATGTGAACCTATTTTGTATTCTAATACAACTTTTTATAAAAGAGAATAAAAACAGTTTTCAGATTGTTTAATTATTTCATGTAAATTGTGCAACAAGGTCTAGTTGGTTTAACCGTCGCATTTGACAACATCACAAGCAGACGATAAGATGATCAGAGCCATTTAAGAGTTTGACAGTTGCTATTTACATTGCAGTTCCGTTAACCACCGATTTTAGGCCCGTTTAAGAGTTTGATCAAATTGTGATGACAACTGTCAAATTTCTATATATCGAACGGTGACGATGTCAAAAGTAACCAGGATTGAAACATGATTGTACATGGCTATTCGACCGCTATTTGTGTATTGGTGTACTCCCATGGCTAGGACAAGGGGCCATACCTCCCATCATGTTGCGGGTGGCTCTTATGCCGTGACGTGGTTTTGGTACCGAGCTTTTAACCTTACAAAGACATTGCTTATTTTCCGCATTGACTGACTCTAATGTGTGCTTTGCAGGCGGACTATTGGTACCTCACGGCCTGTGATGTACACAGAGTGGCCTGCACCCAGCTGCTGGTGGGGTTCCTCTTAGACTACCACGCAGAGAATTACTCCTGCGAGCGACTATTCCTCCGCATGGCCCCCTACGTCCCCTGGGTGGAGAGCATTGTATGGCCATGAACTTTGACGATCCGACCATATGTTCAAATCCAGCTAATCAATCACCATGCGTTCAAATACACAAATACCAATTATATTTGTACTACTGTTTTTTATTTCTCAATTTGGTTAATACTTCCTGATGTTTTGATATTTTTATAATATTATTTAATACGATATTATGTAATTGGAGTCTAGTATCTTTATAATAAAACCGTTATGCTGTTTTCGTATTTTTAAAATATTTTTCCAACTTGCGTACATTGATCACAACATGCATTCGCCTATATTGTTCTATTATTGATTTAAATACGAATAAGAAGAAAATAATATTTTCGCTAGTCATCTATGTCTGATATAATTTAAGTTTGTACATGAGACAGTACATCACCTCACTGAAATTTCACTGTAATCCAGAATTGGCCAATTGCTCCGGTCGCGGCATTGAACCCCTTTTTGTTACTGCGCGACGAGTGGTTTGAGATCGAACTAAAATTCGGCACTATCTTCTTCAAGTGACAAATGGGATCGGATTGGGAGGGGGGGAGGGAGGTGGGTAGTCGACAATTATGCATTTAAGCTGCCAAAACTTACCGCCTGCCAAAATTAACATTTTTCCAGAAAAAATAATTTTTTTATTAAAAAACGTTTGTAACTTTTTTCCACTTATTTATTGTCAGACTGGCTGATGATGCCCGTGATAGGGTGAAACCGGTCTGGTCGAAAATAAATAAGTGGAAAAAAGTTACAAAGGTTTTTTAATCAAAAAAAATCATTTTAATATGGAATTCCACCATGAATTGACAGTTTCAAAATTAGAAATTTTTCCAGAACCTATTGAAACTGATCCCGATCCGATACCGAGAAATAATACAAAAATTGTATGTAAAGTAACCTATATCTAAAATGTAATCTATATCTTACCAACAATGTTCACGTGAAATTATAGATTACACATGCAAACGAAACCAAAAAGAAAAGAAAAAAGGTAATAAATTGTTGCTGAATCACAGGCAAGCAACGAATGCACTTGTTGCACAAAACCAAGAAAATATCGATAAATACCGTAATTTTAAATTAAACCTAAATAAAATGAAACGCTACTATCTATTCTATAGGTAAAATGCAAAGTTTTGTTACAGATAGATAGATAGACCCCGTCGCTCGTTTGAACGGAGGCAACTCTCACGATCCCGTCGGATCCCTGTTTCACTTGCCTTTTCCTACTGAGGACTCGAACGAAGGTTTAATATGGCTTCATACCATAATGAATTATCCCATACAATCCAGTAATTTTTTTGAATCAAGAACTGCGAAGTTTGTGATCCGGCAAGCAAATAGGCTTTATGGTAATAAAATATGAGAATTTCAGCGTTCTTACTATTCTTCATAAAGATTATTGGAAACTTTGTGTTATAATTGAAACGAGAATTACGAAGCCGCCCGCCAATGCGTAGTAATTTCTCGTGGTCAACAAAAACATTAAAATTTTGAAATGCTACTGAGTTTCCCTCACGGTTTTCGAGGTTTCTACATTCAGCAGAGAAATGAAATTGCTGATCGCAAATCAATATTACTATGGCCGCGCTATTTACTTTTAAGCAAGAACACAGACCCTACGAGAAACCCCGCACCGTTGCCGAGAATTGTAGTTGAATATAAGAGACCAAGCAACCACATTCAGTAGACGTATCCACAAAGAATACCGGGAAAATTTTTGGTCTTCATAATAGTCAAACGGCCTGGGCACCGTTACAACGTGGGACTTTACCTCTGGCAGTTCTTCAACTTGTAATAATAATTGGTAAGGTTAGCGGCCACTTCTGTAATGTTTGAACCAACCACGCAGGACCTTTGAACCATAATTCGTTATCTATTATTTGTTATGGATATAAGCCACGAAACGCTAAATCGGCTGGATTCACTTTAGAAATAACATGGTACCGCTTTGCGTCTCCAACCTGGTCAAGAATTTTTATTACGCAGTTCGCGACAAAGGATTTTAATGTATGAGGGGGTGCCTTAAACCATGACAAAACAATGGTCGAATCTGAAAAAGAACATTATATCTGTGATTATCATAAGAGTTTCAATCGACAACCTCATTGTTTTTATCAGCTTAGAAAGCCGATGAACTCCTAAAAGCTCGATACGTGGTATTGACAACACCTTCAGTGGGTCAACTTTAGATTTGCTAGTGAGCAATGTCATTTTAGGATGTGCTGCATTAGTAAACAAATATATGCTAGCACCATAACCCAATTCAATCGCATCCAAAAACCCTACTAATACATGTTGACGTCTTAAATGTATTGCAATATCTAGGTAATTGTAAATAGCATAGGGTTGGTAATTCATCTAATAATATTCTCTGGGAGCGGATCATCTCAACCTATCTTAATCTTCCAAATTTCTTGTAATAGACATTTAACATTAAAAACACCCGGGGTTATTAATTCAATTGGATCGAAAATGCGTGAAACGCAGCTCAGTGTTGCATGTTTTGAAAATATCCTTAATTTTTCTTCCACCGAATACGACGAATCCTTTTCATGATCCCAAATTAATCCAAAATTTTTTAATGAGAATGACGTTCCATCTTTAAATGCAACTCTTCCACTTGTGTGGATCCGATGTTCAAGCGGAATATTTTTTAATAATGGTAGCGAATTGCTCATCCATTTTTTTAATTGGAAACCTCCTGTAGCAAGGAGTTCTATCAGCTCCCTTTGAATTTGGGAGACGCTGTCTGGGTTCCATTCCCAAGTAGCAATATTGTCAACGTATGAATCCGACAACAGCGCTTTTGAAACTCTTGGAAATTGTGTGCCTTCAACCTTCATTAGTTGATGCAAAGTCCTTATTACCAAATAGGGCAAAAAATTCACTCCAAATGTGACAGAATAAAGTCTATATTGCCCTACCAGTTCTAAATGCTATCAGCAATTTCATTTCTCTACTCAACATAGAAACCTCAAAATTCATGAGGGGAACTCAGAGGCATTTCAAAATTTTAAGATGTTTGTTGATCACGAGAAGTTACTCTACAATGGCGGGCAGCTTCGTAATTCTCGCTTCAATTATAACACAAAGTTTCAAATACTCTGTGCGAAGAATAGTAAGAAAGCTGAAATTCTCATGGTTTATTACCATAAGGCTTCTTTACATGCCGGATCCCCAACTTTGCAGTTCTTGATTCATCAAAATTACTGGATTGTATGGGAAAATTCATTAATGTATGAAGAATTTAGTACAATAATAAACAAAATAGAAGCCATATTAAACGTTCGGTCACTGTGTCCATCGGGGTCAGACCCTGAGGATCTTCAAGCCCCGACTCTAGGGCACTTCTGGAGCGATGAACCGCTTACTTCAATTCACGAATGCAACTATTCAGTTGTTAAAACAAACTGACGCAATCGATGGGAACATTTGCAGAAAATGTCTCACCGTTTTTGGCAACGCTAGAATACAGAGTATCTACAAGAGCTACAACATCGCATAAAATGGTACAATACTGCGCGTAACTTTAGAGTAAATGATCTGGTAGTCATCAATACTCCAAAATGGCCGCTCCATAGGATAAAGGAAGGGAAACCGGGATCCGACGGGATCGTGAGAGTTGCCTCCGTTCAAACAAGAGATGGTCTATCTATGGTCTGTAACAAAACTTTGCATTTTGCCTGTAGAATAGATAGTAACGTTTCATTTTATCTAGGTTTAAATTTAAATTATGGTCTTTATAGACAATTTGTTGGTTTTGTGCAACAAGTGCATTCGTTGCTTGCCTGTGATTCGGCAACAATTTGTTCATTATCATTTTCTTTTCTTTTTTTTTTTTTGGTTTCGTTTTTGCATGTGTACTCTATAATTTCACGTATACATTGCTGGTAGGGTATAGATTACCCATTAGATATATGTTTCCTTTGATATAATTTTGCATTGTTTTCGGTATCGGGTTAGGGATCAGTTTTCGATGGGTTCTGAGAAAATGTTAATTTTGGCGGGCGGTATGTTTTGGCATATTAAATGCATAATTTTCACATAGTTGACTGGAGTAGTGAAGTGTTATAGTGAGGTGATTTAAGTGCTAAAAAGGATATCCACGAGCAAAGTAGGTCTATTCAATTTACGTGGCATCCTCCCGTTTCTCTCCAGTCCTTCATTCACCTCTTATTTTCTAATCTAGTTCTCCAGATCAACTGCGCCGCCAGATTTGGGATTCAATCAAGTGCTATCGAAACAGTCCATACTAATCAAAAAACAGAATGCGCATGTGACGTCAGATATTCCAAATGCAATAGTACGAACATAATAAGGTGTTCAGAAAGAGGGGGGATTATAATGATAATGTCAGTGATACGCCCGTAAACTAGGTACCTAAAATCATTAAAAAAGCTTCTGTTTTTCACACTAGGTAGGTACTTAAAGCTATTTCAATGGATTGTTTCAAGGTGAACTTTATCATTCAATTTCTGAGTATTCAATTCCAACATCAATAAAACTCGCAATTCCAATATCAATAAAGATAGCAATTTAAAACATATGAATGAATGACTATAAAAATCAGCTAACAAGATATCTAAAAGTATATGCATAGGTACTAAGTACAATAGTAATATCTCTACAACAAATTAAGGGAAAACAATATTGTTTATGTAAAACATGCGATAGTTATAAAAGAAAAATGTTTTTTTATTTGCTCATAACAAAATATTCATGATAACAGTGAATAAGGAACTCCAGACAATTTTTTTTTTTCAATAATGACATTCAAACCTAAAACCTAAATACCAGTATATTTAGTTTTTTTCTTCTGAAGTTAATTTTCATAGTTAAAATAATTTTCAAAGTTTCAAGTCCACCAAAACGCTCCGGCCGGTTGATCAGTTTTGAGGTTAGAATGTCAAATGTCGAAAGAAGGACGAGCTTTACCGTACATAATTTTATATTCTATTCATAATAAACCATAATTAAACATAAGCAATACCATTATGTGTCTTTGAAACTTTAACTCGAAGAATAATAATAGTATTGAGCATTAATATTATCACAATATCCGAATTTATAATTGGTTTACTCATGAATACTCTAATTTATTTCACTACACATTTCGCCAAAACTAAAAAAAATACATATTTAAATTACAAAACAAAAGAAAATAAAAATGTTCATATTATTCCAAAAACAGAATGCGCACGTGACGTCAGTTGTTCCAAATGCAATGTTACCAACATAACAAGGTGTTTTAATGAGAACTGGAGTTCCTTATCGTACAAAAATACAACACAATAAAAATTCCGTCGAGGTTCGTCCTCTTCAGAATAAAATCCGCGCCTTGTGTTGTAGAAAGGAAAAAGTGTATTTTAAGTACCTATATCCATAGTAAAAGTAGTTATATAAGTGGAGTTTTTTCCTGTAAAAATGGTAATCAAAATGAGAAGCCAGTTTTGACGCTACATTGAAAATAGAATTTTAAAAACTTCGCCTAATAAAAAAACACCTCCTTATCTAGTGAAAGGTCTATGAAATAATATTTCAAAGGGTGACTAAAAGGCGCAGGAAAGAATTAATTCATTTCCCCTCTCCACCCCCACCACTGTTATAGAATGGTGGATGGGGGGTCCTTCATTATACCATTTGAGACTTTCTTATTATTAAAACTTTCCATCCGGTGTTTACTGGGAAGGTCAGGACTATATTTTTACTAATAAATTATTTGGACTGTACTGTTTTATTGGCATCCCGCTATCTTTGAGGACGTTTTTAATATTAAAGCTGTGTAACACTTTAACTGGTTTGTTATGCAGGGAATGTCAAATCATAGTCTGTAAATGTGTATATAACTATTTATTGGCGATTGTATCACAATTTCAAGTCATATAAGGTTGTATTATATCTTTCCTAACTCGAGCGAGGGGTAGGCGGAAGTGCCCTTGAAATCATTCCCGCCTTCTCGGCCGGCATCTTTCTTCTAATTTATAGCTGGTGATTGTATTACATTGCTGGCCATGTATATCAGCATTACACTCGTCCATCCTGACCGTTAGTCGTGTCCTCACGGCTCTTTCTCTCTTTGCCATAATAAGTCTAGAAACATATAAACGTATAGCTCGCCACCAACGTGACATACAATCGCCACCAATGTGACATAATATTGCTCATCTCGCATCTATCGTTGACTTTATAAAGTCCACTATAGAGAATTTGCTTTTCTACTCAAGCCTCCCAAGTTTGTTGAACTGCCTTTCCTTTATCCTTTCGATGCCAGAAGCGTCTACATCATAATCACGGCGCTAAATTCCACGGTAAGATTTGGCCTTCTCCACAAATAATGTCTCTCACTGGCTGCGGTCCCTTACCCTGGGCACTCACTTGGTCAAAACTTTTGGTGTCCTATCATCGGGCATTCCTTTCACATGAAAAGAAGTTTAGTTAAACACAGGAATATCTTGTCAATATTATAAATTAGGCTTTCAATGAGGAAACAGCTTTGAATTTGATCTTCAGCCATCCAGAGATTGCCCACTGCCAAATTGGGAGCTATGTACATTGACATCATCTAAAGTTTCTGATGCGTTAAACTCTCTGTATTTTATTTATAACTTTAGTAATTAAGAGGTTAATTAACCTTATCATATGTAAAATATTTTAACAACATTTTCTTTAAATTTATATTGTTTTTTTTTTTTTAATAGACAACTGATTCTGAAAGCCACATTTTGAGCTGCAAAGAGGATCTGCTACAGCAACAGAACTTCAACTTGGGGAGAAAATTGACCGACTTGACATTGAAGTACACAAACCTCCTTGAACACCAAAACAATGAACAAAAAATCAAACATGGTAAACTATTATTATTACTATTTTTCTCCACATTGTATAGACCCTGAGGAAATTTATTTTCCTCAGGGCCTATGTCATCTTTGGGGATGTTGTGTGGGAGGTCTTTTTTGAGGAGAGGAAGGAGTGAACATGGGTCTTAAAGAGACCCATGTTATAGGACGGAGGAAACACAGAAGCCAGCAAATTGTTTCACTGTTGGGCTGTTAAATTCATGAATGAGTCATAGAAACGACCTGTTCTCATGTGACAAATATCAACCGTGTACAAATGTTGGGTGCACTATGCACCGGTGTCGAAGGGATCAATGACGCTAGTTCTTTAGAGCATTTTCCATTGAAATACCTGTAGAACTAGGACAGCATTCCCACCCGACGCCTGTGCTCTAAAGATTGCAAGCCGTTTGTTAAGATAGGAAGTCTATCAAACGGACCGCCCGTTTCTGCACAGAGTCGAGGGTTTTTTTCAGGCATTTTGGGGCTCCAGACCAGAGTGCCTATCAAATTCAATAGTGGGGCGCACTTGCGATTTGTACAGGGTCAGCAGTTGTGTACTATCAAAGTATTTGCGGCCCTGTACAGTACGCCCAGCTTCTGAGACGCTAACTTGACTTTGGCTTCGATGGAGCCCCCATGCCTGAGCTGGTCACTTAAAGTTACACCAAGCATATCGTTGGAAGGCATGTTGGGAAGATGGCTTCCTTTGAAGGAGACTAGAATATCATTCAGATGAAAAAAGAATAATGTAGAAAATTTGGTCGATCCCGATAATTACGGTTGTACTCATTAATCAATCTAAACATTAGGATATTTATTTACTTGATATTATCTCGTGTAGTGCTTTTCATTCAACAAAATAATCTAACTTGATTGGTTTTATTTTCCTGATTCTTTGTTTTAAGACTTATAATATTTACACATTCTCAACAGGTTTCGGTTAAACTCGACCTTCTCAGGACCGTAAACATATAAACTAAATTAACATACAGACATATATTATGATGAAGGAAGTGAAAGGGGTGGAAAGAGACAGTATATCAGGATAGAAGAGGACAGAGCATCCGAGAGGGGGCGGTAAAAGGGTAAATAGAAGGATATGGGAAGGGGAGTGGAAAAATCGGACTTTGGGTTAAATCTAATTGTTTATTTAAAATAAAATAAATTATTATGTCTAGCCACAAAGTAATTGCTTTTTTCGATAAATGACATCTTTTCTGCGCATATATTTTTAATATTTGAACTGAAGCTGTAATAAAATAATAATATTATATCCTTTATGTAAAAGTAGATTTTTTTACGAATTACACATTTATTGGAGAAATGAAGCTATAATCCTTAGATTTGTAGTACACACCGTTTTTCAAGTGTGCAAAAATAGGTGGTTTATGCTGTGCAATTCAAACTCAGTACATTTGTCTCCCAACCGAGTATCCTACCCATGGAGCTACAAACCACCTCAAAATGTTAGGATTTGTTATCCGAACCGACTTTCGGGATACCCGTACTCTAAAAGTATTGTACTTCTTATTAGTCCGCAGTAGGCTGGAGAGTGGGTCGGCTATCTGGAATCCTCACCAGGTAGGGTGCTCCCTCATGGTGGAGAGGGTTCAGAAAAAGTTTTTGAGATTTCTCCGCATGTAAGAGCAGGGCCACTATCTGTGGCTCTGTCCGACTAACTTTCTTCTGAGCATACTCGGATTTCACTCCCTGCAGCTCAGAAGGAAGGGGTATGCCGCTACCCATTGTTTTAGACTGCTGCAAGGCTGTATGGAGCATGTTACAAAATAGTTATAAAATTGCCCCCGTGACTTTTTGTACTTTACCTATCAACCTTTCACTTCTTGCATCTTTGACGCAGATTATCATCTTCAGTATTTGTTAATATCATTAATACACCAATGTTTACTTACTTGTACTATTTGTTATTTCTAATACTTGTCTATGTATATTTTTATACAATTTCTCATTTATCACTCTGTAATATGTGTACAACTGTTTTATAGGGACCATGAAAAATAAATAAATAATTCAGCTATTTTGGAGTGCGTAAGTCTCTATGTTCCCGGTGACTATCTAAGACAGCGTAGTCATAGATTATTCTATCTCCCCTAGCTGTGGAACCAACCTGCCAATGGTACTCCCGGTGGGGAGGAGTATATTGCTCCTGAACAAAATCTCACAGGATATCGACATATTTTGCGTCAGTGAGGAGAGATTTTAATGAGAAATCCTATTAATTCTTGAAAAGTATTTTAGCTCTTTGATCCGATTTTGACCAGAGGCGGTTCCTTGGGAAGTGCATATGTGCATTGATCTGATTCACATAACTTACAACAATATTGGTGTCCCAGCGAGATATACCAAATCATAATTCCCGCAAGTTCATTTGAGCTATCCTGTAGTACTAGATTCTCGTGCATGCACAACCGAGCCAAATGTGCATATTTCTATGGGCACAAAATGTTCATGTTTCCCAAGATATATAATTCAGCTCGTGCATTGCCGGCGCATGCGTGGAGTGCCTTGAGAGTAAGCATATTTTACACCACTTCAAACATGCGTATTCACAGCGTTTGGAAAACATTCAAATATTGACACTACTTCGCGCGCTATTTTAACGGACTCAGTGAGTTTTGGAGAAAATTATAAGACAAATTACATGTCCTTCACTCTCGAGATTTTGCGAACGTTTATGGAGCAAATACATTTATTACGATTATTTTACAAATGTACCTTAGTGTACAATATTTCTGATGTCAATGATGAACATCGAAAATAGTATGATCTCTTCTGTATACCAGGTTTTTAGAATTGTGTCATTGTTGCATTTTCCCCAACGAAGGAGCGACGAATGGATTTTTTCTACAAATGAATTTGATATGCCTGTATTACATAATATTAAGTCGGTACATTTTGGAGTTAGTTGTAAAATCATTTAAAAAACATAAATACCTTTTGACGAAATTCTATCGTGTTTTTCCCATTCAAAATTATTTTTATTTGTAGGTTAGGCAACAAAAGAAATAATAATTCACCTTATTAGCAAACTCCCAGACAATATCATATACTACAAGAAATAATAATTCACCTTATTACAATATCCCAGACAATATCAAATACTACAAGATAAAATAATGTGAATTATACAAGGTGTCTGGGGGTAAAGTACAGTACCTTCAGGAGGAGATTCTACGTGATAATACAAGTAAAAAATAAAAATATATTTCTTACAAATTCCAACATTATAAGGTAGTTTTCAGATTAAAAAATTTAATTGTTTGTATGGAAAAAAAATATCCTTTTTGATGGAAAAATAATTTTGAATGGGAAAAACACAACAGAATTTCGTCAAAAGGTATTCATGTTTTTTAAATGATTTTACAACTAACTCTAAAGCAGAAATCTGCGTTTATAAGCTTTATAAAATTGTTATCTTAACATTTTATATTCCACTCTTTTTAACAGCACATGGAGTTTTTGAACAGGTTTTATATTAAATCTTAATTTACTCATTAGAACACAAAAATCCACCATGAAAATTATACTTAAAGTTCCTGTAAAAACTAGCACTGACGAAATCTTCAACAAACTTAACATTATTTCAATAAAACAGTTGTACACTAAAACAATACTACTTTACATTCATAAATACAAAAAACAAGAAATAACAACAATCGCACATATTAGAAACACTCCATCTCAGAGTCAAAAACACATTCAACAAGGAACCACAAACACAACATTTAGATTTAAAAAAAAGCTTCTTATACTATAGTACTAAACTCTACAAAAAAATTCATCTCTCCTTCAAAAATCACAACAATAATAAATTTAAAAATTAAATAAAACACTGGATACGTTACATAGATCTAAAATAGAAAATATATTAACACCTAACACCGAAACCACTCAACTCCACTTAAAACACTTCACTTTAGAATTTTTTTTTTTCAGCAATCACATCAATTTAATATAATGTAATTTCATAATTTCTAAATGAAATCCCCAGCACCGGAAATCCCAGTGAGGATATCATTATTTTTTATTTGTTGTAAAAAACATAATAACACACTTAGTGGATAGATTGAAGAAAAAACAATAATAATTGCAGGATAATACGCCACTCATAACTGGAGTATTTGGTTTCTCAGAACAGGCGATCTGCCTAGCTGGGATATAATATAGACTTGACAAGACATAATAGTACTTGTACACATTTTAATTATCCTCAATTGTTTAAATATCTCAATAGTTATTATAGAATATTACACACTTTCTATTATGTTATATGATATATAAATGTATCTATGCAATGTAATAAATAAATAAATAAATAATTGGTTTTATTTTCAATTCTTTTTCATTATATTTTCTTCTTCAAATTGACTGACAAATAATAAAGTAAGATTGGGTAGTAGAGATATATTAGTATTACAAGATTATTAAGCAAGGGTTAGCCAGTCCTAAGCCGCAAAAATTTGCTTACAACGAAAGTAGTGATTTTATCGAATAAAAAATAAAGAAGTATTACTTATTTTTTAGATCCAGCAAAGCCAATAACACAGATCTGCAAGTAAAAAAATGCATGCGGTTTTTATACATTTTCTTACAGATTTAAACTCGGTAAAAACGAAAAAAAATACCAAAAACATTCCATCGTGTCAATTTTTTTTTGTTACACTCGAGTTTTTGTTTGTATTTAGCGTAAGATTCCTAGTTAACTTAAACTTTTGTATGCTTTTTTTTATTTATTTAAAAAAAATGGCCTTAAAACATAGACTTCTCACATTAATTCTATTATTTATAGCTGGACTTTGCAATAAATAAAAACAAGGTTAATGGTTGAAGAAAGTAGTGATAGAGGGAGGTGGGTAAAGTAGTTTTAGCGTTGGGAGGAAGTTCGCATGATCGTGTAGAAACAGGTTAAAAGTTAATGGTGAGTAATATTACCCTAACCTTGACTCAGCTACTCATCCAGTATTCCATTGTCCTGAAATACCAGTTCCACAGCCACCTTCTAATTTAGATGACATCCTGAGTAAGTCTATATTACTATTTTCCCGAAAACTTGGGAGCCTACAGTGAAGAACAGGATCAAAGATTTCACCAGGATGTCCGTGATATCGAGAGACATTACTTAGGAAAATGGGATGTCAATATGTTAGCTGACTACTGTTGAATGCTCAATCGAGAAACCAGAGAAGGAAATCGGAAACGAGTTCGGAGAAGGATAAATGAGAAGAAGAAAGGGTTTCGTAAGAAAAAATAGTAGAACTAAAATTGTGCACAAATATCAGAAACAATTTTTTGATTAGTTGTTAGAAAATATTATATATTGTTGTGTAAAGAAGGGAAGGGGATGGGGAAGGTTAGGTTGGAGGAAAGCCCTTAAGTTGGAAAGCCAGTGTGGTGTAAACTGGGAGTGTCAGGGAGAGGAGAAACGGGGAAGAGGAAGGTTGGGTTACAGGGGAAGTTATGGGAGACAATTACAATCTGCAGGATTTACCCTGGAGGTGGTTTCCTCGATGTTGAAGTCTGCTCCGGACATTAGCCTAGCTCAGATCCCCAGGGGACATCAACTTCTTATCATACAGGGTCGCGAATCGATCGCAATCTTATAATTGGGTTGAGGGCGTTTCTATTTCTACGTTAAATTAGCACAGGGAAGTGTTTTCAAACTCGGTGTTTATTGCAACTCAGACAAACATGATGGGCTAAGAATAATCGTGTAGACAGTAAAAAAAGGGTCTTAATCTAGGTAGGATTCTATTGTAATCTCTCTCTCTTTCTGATTGGTATCTCTAACCGAGTTATGCAGATGAAACAAGGGATTAAATCAACACATTATGGGCAGATGGGAATTCAGCTTACATGTGTTCAGGTCGAATGGCGGGGTGGCTGGCTATGACGCCAAGGCCGGACATCGTCACACTGAGTTTAATGGCACTACTTGAGTGCTTAGACAGCAAGAGGCAAGTCTAGCTGCGGGTGTCAGCCCGCCTCCATTGTACTTGCTCGTAAATAAATAATAACAAAAATAGCCGCCTCTTTTTCAGAGACGCAGTTCAAAGAGGCAGTTATCTCTTCAGGTTCCAGACGGGAAGTGAGAAGCCGTGGGCGCTCGTGTCACATGCTCCTGTTTTGTTAATTTATGATCTGATTGGTTTAATTGGGCGCTCGAATCGCCTGATTGGTTAATTTATGGATGGAAATGATGTGGTTGCTTGCCAGGCTTATTTGCCAAGACGAGTAGCTAGAACTCATCTCAGGGTCAACCTTTCGTTACATAACAATATTTCGTCCATTATAAATTAATAAGTGTTTTTATCAATTTTTTATTTTTTATTTTGCAAAAAACCTATACGTAATAGGATATTACGGAAGTCATTTTTAGAATCTGAGACCTTTAAAACATATAATTCAGCAAAAATATCCCATGCAACTGTAAAAAAAAAATTGCTGTCCTGTGTAATTAAACTACTTTTCTACTGACGAAAGTTTTTTTTTAACAACAAAAATAGCCACAATAAAAATATAAACATGTTTTTACTAAGAATTGGAAAAAATGTTTTAAATTCAAAGAAGATTTGAATTTTGATGTCGGTGGATAGGACACCCCTTTGAAACCCAAATACTCGGCTACCTATCATTTTTTATGGACATTCCCGCAGGGGCAGGCAGAGGGAATGTAGCGCCACACTGCTCTATTTTGATAATCATAATTCAGAAACTTTCTAGCGTTAGTCCGACTCAGTAAATATTTGATATTTTATGTGACTATCGCACAAGGGTCCCAACTGTTCGGAGACAGCAGGACTGTGTCACAACATACCCTAATTGGGATGCCACATGGCTTAAGGGAGTGTAGAGGGAATGAGATGGGGAGGAGGAAGGTTGGGAAGTACCTGGCTATTCAGATCTGCTCACCAAACATGGCAAAAGCCATTTCAAGCAACGTTTCGATTCTGATTGGTGGTCTTTCACCAGGGCGATACTGAAAGTATCTACTGTTACTCTGGAGCGTGCCGCAAATATACTATGTGGGGTATTTTCATAAAAGTGTAGGGCGTAGATTATATCACTCTTGTGTAGGGTGAAGACCGAAATAAAATGAGATTGTAGAATTTGATCATTTTTCCAGCAAGTATTCACTTAGCCGTACAACACTCAACACTCAACACTCGTCAATGTTGTCGAAAATGTCAGAACTTCCTAATCAGTGAACTCCGGTATTTATACTACGAATAGCAGTCAGTTAGTCTTGGCCGGTTTGTTGTTGTTCCTCGAAGGTCAAACACAGAAAGAAAAGGATTGGTGAGGAGAAAGGTGCGGCGCGAGGGGGGACATGAGAGGGTGGCAGATATATTATCAAAAATAAACGTAACCACGCCCACAAGCGTAACGAGTTAAGCTTAGCACACAGCATAATACAAGTTCATAATTTAAAGTGGGCGTGTATATTACAGTATCTGTTCGCGCAACACACAGCGGCTATCATATTTTGAAGCAGCGCATGCAAGGGGTGCATGGAGGGGGTCATTATTTTTACCGGGTTCGCGGAGTGTCTAATGTCATCTGTCACATTGACTGCCGTACCACGTTTACCTTGATAATGCAAACTTCCCGCCTGTTGGAACCATTTGATATATCCTTTTGTCATACCTAAAATAAATAACCAAATTCACCGAAATACTTTTCTAAAATGTGCATTGCAGGTAATAAAAATTCCCACACTAGACCGGCCATAAAATAATTTAGCACAAAGGCTAGCCGAACCTATTGTTAGAAAAATTGTAACTACTACATCGTAAAATAAAATAATCTTAATTGCTATTTTGGAAAGTCGGCAATTCCTTTGAGATTTTATGGGACGGCAATAAACACCTCAAAGGAATTGAGCTGCCCGACGGAACGGCCCGCTGAACAATGCGGGTGATAAAAGAATACCTACAGCTAGACAACCAACAGAGGGCTCTAGGACACAGTCGGGTGAAGTCTTCCATCCAGGAAGCACGAGTCGGTTGCAAGAGTCCGCCCAGGATGGAGAGTCGGTTGCAGTAGTCCGCCCAGGACAGACAGTCAGGAAAAACCTTCCGCCCAGGAAGGTTCCTATTCTCGCTCCTTGGAGAGGCCGCCCAGGTCCTCTGACGACGAGGGAATTTTACGCTTCCATCCCAGAAGGAAGTAACTGATCTTCGCCCTTCGGAGATCAAACATCGGAGACCGCCGAGGCCTCTGATTATCGCCGCGTTGTACCTACTCCCGATCCGGAGGTACATGAATACCTAGTGCGAACGCGAGGACGCTGCATACAAAGCAGCCACTGGACCCTGGACAGCCATCACAAAAAGGGAAGTGCCTCTGACTCTAATGATAATTCCTCCACCCTGTCAGCCAAGTGAATCTCTAACTTTAAGAAACAACTTTTTCGTACAAATAAGCCAGTGAACCTCTAATTTTAAGAATACAACCATTTATGTAGATTTAACGAAGTAATTACTTAATTTTAAGTACAAAGACTTTACAAGTAGATTTAAGTAATTGCTTATCTAGTTTTATTGAATTTATTATGTCCAATTAAGATTAACTCTAGTTTTAAGACTACCCCCACGACTATCAAAATAAATTACTTGTAACTACCTAAGATTGCTTTTCTGTTCCTCCCTTTTTGCGTTATTCCTAGAATTATACCCACTGCTCTAACAACCGTCATATCACTTTATTACTCTGAGGTTGGAACTGGACGGATTCCGGTTTTTTAAAAGGATAAGAAATTATCCTTAAAAGTAATGATTAGACTTTTTGCTAACTCCGCCTCTGGAATCAAAAACTCAATATTATCATAAGTATTGACATTAAATATTATTAGTTAGATATTTTCATCATTTTTATCATTTCTCCAGCAAGTATTCACTTAACCGTACACTTAATACTCGTGAATGTTGTTGGAAATGTCAGAACTTCCTAAGCTCTTACTGAACGCCGGTATTTATACTTCGAAAAGCTGTCAGTTGGTCTAGGCCGGTTTGTTGTTGTTCCTCGAAGGTTGAACACAGTTGAGGTTACCCACCACTTTCCCACCCCAGTATAAGTAACTTATGGTTACTCCTTCAGGGTGCACGTCAAGGACTCTATTTTTTTTAGTTCAACGAAGCTAAGGTTATAAATGATTCTAAACCCTCAAGTGTCCCTGCATAGCATTAGCTTAGAAGGAGGTTAGTAAAATTCCACAGCCCAGAATGGTTAGTACATACATACGGTCGACAAAAGTGGCTCTAGTAATAATGGTGGCTCTGCTCTACTCGTCCGTAGATGAGCATATTGAGATGCGGAGAAATACTAACATTAAACAGTAAAAGGAAGAAACGAAATAGATTAAGTAAGAGTACTTAGGACGAACCGTTGCCAGGACACCAGGGTCCCTCTGAAGCAGTGCTAGGTGGATTCTTGTTCCCGCCACCCTTCCCAGGAGACATTGCGCCAGTCGTCAGGATTATCCCTTAAGAAAAGTGTGATTGGGGAGGGGGTAAAAAAAAACCCTGAGACCCTGGGGATATGGAGGGATCCGGGCGGCCGGGAGCGAGCCACTGAGTTGGGGAGACGGAAAGGCCGTCACCACCAAGCTTGCTCCATCGGGAAGTACACAGGGGATCCGGCTAGGGCCAGTCAGAAATAGATGACTGCCTCGGGTTACATGGATGTGGTTAATTTTCCACCCCCTAAAAAGGGGAGGTGGACAGTACACAATAAAAATGTTTTTGAGTTCTACACTAAGAAAAATTTTCGTACCTAAAAAACAAAACTCATAATAGGGAAAGAAAAATGGTAAACAAAATAATAACAACAGTAGAGGCATCAGTGCAGACTGAAAAGTTTTGAGCTAAAATTTAATTTTATGTTTAAAAATATATATATAAGATGTATTAAAAATGGCAGGAATCTAAAAGAGCAAAATACAGAAAAAGTGAATGAAACACGGTAACAAAATAGCAAGTAAAAGATAAACATTTACAAAGTGAAACATAAAATGTAAAACCAAGCATACTCGTATACAGTAGGTAAATAAATGAATAAGAAGTACCAGAGATTCAAGAGGACAGTACCTCCTGCACCTGAAACGAGAAAATGATTTTACAAAGCTATTCTGCGACTCTCAGCATTCCAGGCTGGTCTGGTAATTCCAGCCAAACCATCCAGCATTTCCTCTCTCGCATCCATCTAAATCTCACAGTGCCACAGAATGTGCTCTGCGGTCTGGTTTTTATTTCCACAAGCACAATTTGGGTGAGGGAATAGAGATAGACTATGAAGTCTACAACTAAATTCACTGTGTCCCGATAGTAGTTGGGTGGTATGGTGGTCCATGTGTAAAAATGCCCCTTCCATTCTGCTTCTAACTGAAGGGAAAAAAGAATAAGTCCATCTTCCCATCGTCGCCCTATCCCAACGTGACTGCCAATCATCCAGAGTTTTATCACGCATCTCCTTAAGAAGCTTTGGCAGGGAGATCTCACCACCCACGATCACGTGGACACCCAGATGAACATCCTCTCTACCTCTTGTTAAAGCCTTCTATCTAAAATGATTTCCAAGTGTATGGTGTTTTCCGCAAAGGATATTGTGGAGTTTCCCATTTTAATATAAGGGTTACGTCTTCGACTGAGGGAACCCTTCATAAGGAGACCCACTGTATTGTGGGGAGCGAAGGTTAATTTATTTCTTTTACCCCATTCCAAAACCATCTCTAAGCATTCCTCAGCCTTACTTTCGACCTCTTTCCTTCTGTTACCAGCTACAAGAAGATGCTCATCATCCGCTTATGCAACTGATACACAACCCTCAGGCAAGGGTAACCTGAGGCCGTCGTCAAAATGAATTTTCCTAAATTCCGGACCCAAAACTGAACCTTGGGGACAGCCCATATCCACTTCTCTGATAATAGTGGTGCTTCCGTGAGCAACCACGATGGATCGGTCCCTAAAATAGTCCGAACAGATCTCAAAGAGGTCCAGTGGACAGTTCCTATTCTTTAGTTTGATAAGTATCATTGGCCATGATGCGTTGTCAATAGCCCCGGCAATATCTAGAAATAAACCTATCACATACTTCTTATTGCAAACCTTCACCCAGTCGAGCGCAAACAAAATGGCGTGCTCGGTGGATTTCCCAGGGACGAAGCCGAATTGGTGGATGCTACCGGGCGACAGGTAATGGTCTAACCTCTTACGTATGATCTTCTCAAGAATTTTACCGAGGATGGGCAGCAGGGTGATGGGGCGGTACGCCTTCGGGTCCGTTCTCGGCTTATCGTTTCCCTTAGGGATTATCCTGAGCACACCCCTCTTCCATACTGAGGGAAACTTTCCGCATCTTAGATAAGTGTCCAAGAGTTGGAAAAGCTCCTCCTTTGCAAAGATCCAAACGTGCTTCACGATTATACCCTTCAACTTGTCGATACCCGGGGCTTTCTTCGGACCGAGACCCTTAATTATAATATTTAACTCCGCTTTACTTAATGGTGGTAAGCTTTCAACCGTCTGAAGTTTGAACACAGAATGAAAGGGTAAGTGAGGGGAAAGGTGCGGCGCGAGGGGGGACAGGAGAGGGGGTAGATATATTATCAAAAATCGCTCGGATAGCAGATCATAGCAGATAAACGTAACCACGCCCACAAGCGTAAAAAGTTATGCTTCATGTGTGTGCCGACTGTATGGAATTGTATGGCGAACGATATCGTGGCGCATGCCCCGCCCATACTATTAATATCAAAAATAGCGTGTGT